>APFE030947489.1:1284-32820 GCA_000404065.3 Pinus taeda | reverse complement strand
ATTAAGCAGTTGGGAACCTTAGCTTCTCTGCCTAACTACTGATCTGCCAAGATTGAACAGTTTGGACAGATTTCTTTCTCTATTCTACAACAGAAAATTGAAACATAGCATGATCCAGATTAGATTGTTGGACCATCAATCAAAATTTAATAGATATGAAGGCATGTACACATCTTGCCTTTTCTTGAAAATATGGGATCTTTGTACCAGCAAAGCAGAGCATATTTGGCATTTGAATTTTCCAATCATGAAATATGAAACCTATTGGTATAGGTATCCAACAGAAGGAACACATGATTTGCCTATGACTTTTCAAGGTAGGTCCCCTTTTATCAATTCTTCATGCTATCAAACAGTACTAAGATAATCCCATTCCATTATTGGGTGTTCGAAATTTTTTTGTAATGTTAAGGAAGGTTTAGGGGACTTTAAGGCCCCACACTAGAATTTGGGTCCATCTTTTGCTTTAAGAAATTGCGGAATTCTCTTTATGCTAGTTATCCATTCTTCAGACTATACAATCCAGTATTCAAAAGCTTCATAAGATGATGTATGGATTTGTTATGTGTCCTGTTTGGGTGGTCATCCAATTAAAGAGGCCTCACAAAATAAAGGTGAAGAGATGTTCAAGTCATCTTACCATCCAAGATCAAAGAAAGAATGTTGTGGGTATTTTTAGGGTCTAGAAGGGGATTTAGCACTTGATCAGCATCACCACCAAATTCCATTGGAAGAAACTCCAATAACGCTAAAGAAAAGTCATGGTTCCAAAAAAAGAGGAGGGAAAGGGTAAAATTGATAACCAGTGGGGCCCTTGCAGCAAGAAAACCCTCATTTCTAAATTATTTTTCATTCATTTCTTTGAAGCTCAAAAGTTCATTGATGTATAACCAATTAAATAAGACCCTACCTAGAAAAATAACTAAAAAGGTAGAAGTGGAATTTCGAAAAGGCTAGATAAATCCTTTGTTGCTACTTAGTTGATGTTAGATTTAGAGAGTGAGATCATAAAATTTTTAGTGAAGCGCTCCCTATATTGCTGCAAATTGAATGAGAGAGTAAGAAGCCTCCAACCACCCTTTAAGTTTAATCATTTACTGGCTAAATAAAAGGGATTCCAAGGATGTGGACGTCAAGAATTGAAGATATTATGATAGTAACATTGAGCATAGAGACATGAAGCAGTTCATAGACAATTTGTAAAAGGTAAAAGGTGAAGCTGCAAACTGAGCTCAAAGCTTTGTTCAAAAATATTTAAAGGATCTCAAAAGATGAATTAAAAACCTCTAATAATAATAAAGCAGGGGTGTTTTTGATAGATGAAATCAATCCTCTCAAAGTTCTAGAAGGGAAAACAAGCCAACTTGCCAAAGAGGAAAAAGAAACTAAGCTATAAAGGAGAACCATCTTGTTCTCTGAAACTGACACGACTAGTAAACTTTTTCACAAGTACGCAAGTCATACTAGAAGCATTAGCATTATTTGGGAAAACAATAAGCCATGTAGATCTAGGGTTAATAAGAGTTTTAAAGAGATAGCTGAAGTGAAAAAGAAACATTTGAAAAGTCTAATGGCAACAGATATTTGTGAAGTCATGAAAATTATTAGGCTATTTCCGAACATTATCAATGATGAAATGAGCATAGACTTCGAGGTAGAGGTATCCAAAGAGGAGATAAAAGGAGTTTTAAACTCCAAAAAACTCAAAATTGTATAACCAATTGATGGACAATTGAATTTCTAAAGAATAATTTAGACTCCTTTATAATGATGATATGAAATATAAAGAATCTAAATTCATATCAAAGAATCTAAATATATAGATTCCTATATGAAATATAATGATATTTCTACAATGAAATATAAAAATATTTCTACATGAAAAGATGTCCAGGAAGGAATATCTAAATGGGTCTTAAGTCAGATACTATGAGCTTTATATTTGCCTTGAAGAACCCCAAATACCAACCATTAAAGCAACACCGGAGTAGTTATTGTATTTGTCATTATTTCATTTCTGTGATTTTGATATTGAGCTACTCAAACTCAAGGTTCAAAAGCAACTCCATGCTTATCAAGCAATGCCTTTCTCATCAAGAAGTATGCATCTTCATCTCATGAAGTTTGGATTAGCATGGTCTATTTGTTTATGATTTTTCCTATGGAGGTCTTGGTGACCCATGGCACTGTCAAATTCATTGAGATAACATTCCAAAATAGAGTGGTAAGAAGTTAAAGCCTATTAATTTTCCCCTCTAATGCTTGAAGAGGTATTTCTCATTCATTTGAATGTACTTTCCTCTTTTAGTCAAAGAGTTGTATTTGGGCTCGTATTAATTAACATCTTTGACACACTTATGCTTTTTTAATGATTGCCTAAATGAATTTGAAATAATAACAAGTGGGATATTTGCACATAATTTTCAAATGGTATTCTTGGTGTTTAATAAATAGAATTCTTGACTGGAAGCCAAAATTTTTCCAACAATAGAACAGAGCACGTGAGAACCTGATTCTCTATCAACACCAAAGTTGGCTTATTGTCATGAATGTTTTGCTCCTTTTACCTAGAGATTGCTTTTGGGCCTTTACAATGTTTTCTCTAATATTCTGTTCCTAGATTTTGATGTCACATTAAAATTTGAACTGACTGATCTCCATGTTCACATACCGCAGCTTGAAATTTTAAATTAACTCTTCTAATGAAGGCTAGAAAGAGAATGAAAATACACACAAGTTGATTTTTTGTGCCCTGTTGTTAAATAACGTATTTTTTTTCTTTATAAAGATCAACTCTAGACTGGTAGGGTGCAGATGGGGACCAATTGTTCCTCAAGAACCTATGTATTATCTTCAAATAGATTTTTCCCAATTACCCCCAAAAATAAAAAAAATTATATTAAAAGGAGTTACCTTTGGGCCCTTACAAGTGTCCACCCTATATCTTGTGCATATATTTGGTCGATTGCACATTACCAAAGAATTTGAATGGAATGAGATCTATTTGCCCACATTGTAGCTTCGATTTTTACACTATTTTGTCTCATTAAAGCCTAAATGAGAATAGAATATACACAGTTTCATTTTTGCACCCTCATTTCAAATATTATTTTTGTGTTTAACAGATGGATGTTTGACTGGCAGGGTTCATAAGGGGAACTTGATGTTAGCACCAATTTTTCTCACTAACATCAATGCCCATTTTACTTTTACTTTGAGAGTTGCATTGGGGCAGTTGAAAGTGTTGCCTTTGATATCCTGTGCTCATATTTCAATATGTTGCTTATAATCAAATAAACTTGTTGCTTTATCTCGATGTCAACATGCAACAACTTCAATTTTTAGGGTACCTTATCCAATAAAGGCCTGTAAGGGAAAGGAAAAATATACAATAGCGGCTTTTTGCCCTGATTTGAAATAATATTGGTGGACTCCTGACTCACATGGAGAATTGAGGGAACCTGTTGCTCTTCAAACACCAAAGTCCTTGAGGAAGAAGGAAAAAAATTTGTCAAACAAGATATAGAAGTGGAATGCAAAGTGTAGGCTCACTTCCTTGTAGATGTGGGAATATTAACTATTTCATTGGTTTTGATTTACTTATCTTCATGTTGAAGTTTGCATATTGCTTTTTGTTTCTCAAACTACGCTCATGAAGCGATTTGCAATTTTTCTCTACAAATTTCTCTCAAATTATTGCAGTTAAGGAAAACTTGCATTTGTCTGTAGTATCGACAACTATAATATGTCGTGAAGAAGAGCTCAAAAAATTCCTGGATTTTGTAAGATGTGCATAGAAGAAAGGAAAGTTGGAAGCATGTATGTATGTGGATGTCCTGGAACTGGGAAGTTTTTTATTTTGGAGGAAGTCAAATTTTTGTCTCTTCAATAGGAAAAAATGTCTAGGCATGAATATCTAAATGTGTCTTGAGTCAGATATTCAGAACTTTATATTTGCCTTGAGAAGCCCCAATTACCAACCATTCAAGCTACACCGCAATAGTGATCGTATTTGTCATTATTTCATTTCTGTGATTTTGATTTTGAGTTTCTCAAACTCAAGGTTCAAAAATAACTTCGTGCTTACTAAGCAATGCCTTTCTCATCAAAAAGTCTACATGTGCAGCTTGTGAATTTTGGATTAGCATGGTCTATTTGTTTATGATTTTTCCCACAGAAGTCTTGGTGACCCATGGCACTATCAAATTTCTTGAGATAATGTTCAAAAATAGAGTGGTAAGAAATCAAAGCCTATTAATCTGCCCCTTTGTTCCTTGAAGAGGTATTTCTCATTGATTTGAATTCCCTTTCCTCCTTTAGTCAAAGATTTATATTTGGGCTTGTATTAATTAACATGTTTGCCACCCTTGTGCTTTTTTAATGATTGTCTGAATGGATTTGAAACAACAAGTGGGATATTTGCACATAATTTTCAAATGGTATTACTAGTGTTTAATAGATGGAATCCTCGTCTGGAAGCCAACATTTTTCCAACAATAGAAGAGAGCACATGAGAACCTAATTCTCTATCCACAACAAAGTTGGCTTATTGTCATGAATTTTTTCCTCCTTTTACCTAGACAATTGCTTTTGGGCCCTTACAAATGTTTTATCTGATATTCTATTCCTAGATTTCGATGTCACATGAAAATTTGAACTGACTTATCTACATGTTCACATACTGCAGCTTGAAATTTTAAATTATCTCTTCCAATGAAGGCTTGAAAGAGAATGAAAATAAACACAAGATTTTATGTGCCCCATTGTTAAATGATGTATCTGTTCTTTATAAAGATGAACTCTAGACTAGCAAGGTGCATCTAGGGGTCTGTTGTTCCTCAAACACCTATGCCTTATCTTCAAATTGATTTTCCCCAATTACCCCTAAAAATAAAAAAGACAAAATTAAAAGTAGTTGCCTTAGGGCCCTTCGATGTGTCCACCCTATCTCCTGTGCATATATTTGATTGATTGCACATTGCTAGAGAGTTTTAATGGATTGAGCTTTGTTTTCCCATGCCGTAACTTCATCTTTTACATTAGATCATCTAATTAAAGCCCGAATGAGAATGGAATATACACAAGTTGTTTTCTTAACCCCAATTTCGAATGATATTTTCAGTGTTTAATAGATGGATGTTTGACTGGTAGGGTTCATAAGGGGAACCTAATGTTAACACCAGATTTGCTCACATAGATGCATTCCCATTTTATTTTTACCTTGAGATTTGCATCGGGGCAATTGAAAGTGTTGGCTTTGATATCATGTGCTCATATTTCAATTTGTTACATATAATCAAATAAACTTGTTGGAATATCTCCATTTCCACATGTAGCAGCTTCAATTTTTAATGTACCTTATCCATTAAAGGTCTGTAAGAGAAAGGAAAAATATACAACAACAACTTTTTGCACCTGATTTGAAATAATATTTGTGGACTCTTGACTGACAGGGAGAATGCAGGGAACTTGATGCTCTTCGAACACAAAGTCCTTGAGGAAGAAGGCAAACAATTTGTCAAACCAGAAACAAAAGTGGAATCCAAAGGGTAGACTCACTTCGTTGTAGATGTAGGAATCTTAACTAGTTCTGTTCCTTTGATTTACTTCTATTCATGTTTAAGTTTTCATATTGCTTTTAGTTGCTCAAACTACGCTCATGAAGGGACTTAAAATTTATCTCTATAGATTCCTCTCAAATTCTTGTAGTTAAGGCAGCCTTGCATTTGTCTACATTACCGACAATTGTAATACATCGTGAAGAAGAGCTCAAAAAAGTCCTTGATTTTGTAAGATGTGCATAGAAAAAAGAAAGTTGGAAGCATGTATGTATGTGGATGTCCTCAAACTAGGAAGTCTTTGCCTTTGGAGAAAGCCAAAATTTTGTCTATTGAATAGAAAAAAATGTCCATGCAGGAATATCTAAATGACTATTGAGTCAGATATTCTAAACTTTATATTTTCCTTGAGAAGCCCCAAATACCAACCATTCAAGCTACACCGCAGTAGTGATCGTATTTGTCAGTATTTCATTTTTGTGATTTTGATTTTGATTTGTTCAAACTCAAGGTTCAAAAGTAACTCGATGCTTATCAAGCAATGCCTTTCTCATCAACAAGTCTGCATCTACAACTTGTGAATTTTGGATTAGCATGGTCTATTTGTTTATGATTTTTCCCATAGCGGTCTTTGTGACACATGGCACTATCAAATTCCTTGAGATAACATTCCAAAATAGAGTCATAAGAAGTCAAAGCCTATTAATCTACCCCTCCATTCCTTGAAGAGGTATTTCTCACTTATTTGAATGCCCTTTCCTCTTTTAGTTAAAGAGTTGTATTTGGGCTCATATTAATTAAAATCTTTGACACAATTGTGCTTTATTAATGATTGCCTGAATGAATTTGAAACATAAACAAGTGGGATATTTTCACATAATTTTCAAATGGTATTCTTGGTGTTTAATAGATAGAATGCTTGACTCGCAATGAACATTTTTCCAACAATAGAACGGAACACGTGAGAACCTGATTCTCTATCAACACCAAAGTTTTCTTATTGTCATGAATGTTTTCCTCCTTTTACGTAGAGAGTTGCTTTTGGGACCTTACAATTTTTTTATCTTATATTCTATTCCTATATTTCAATTTCACATGAAAATTTAAATAAACTGATCTCCATGTTCACATACTGCAGCATGAAATTTTAAATTATCTCTTCCAATGAAGGCTTCAAAGAGAATGAAAATACACACAAGTTGATTTTATGTACCCCATTGTTAAATGATGTATCTGTTATTTATAAAGATGAACTCTACATTGGCAGGGTGCATCTGAGGATCTGTTGCTCTTCAAGCACCTATGTCTTATATTCAAATGGATTCTCCCCAATTACCCCCAAAAATAAATTAAAAGTGAAAATTAAAGGAGTTTCTTTTAGGCCCTTACAAGTTTCCAGCCTATCTCCTCCGCATATATTTGATCGATTGCACATTGCTAGAGAATTTGGATGGACTAAGCTCTGTTTTCCCTTGTTGTAGCTTTAGTTTTTACATTAGATTCTCTAATTAAAACCTGAATGAGAATGGAATATACACAAGTTGGTTTCTACACCCCAAAATCAAACAATATTTTTGGTGTTTAATAGATGGATGTTTGATTGACAGGGTTCATAAGGGGAAGCTAATGATATTTCTCACTTACATGAATGCCCATTTTACTTTTACCTTAAGAGTTGCATTGGGGTAGTTGAAAGTGTTAGCTTTGATATCATGTGTTCATATTTCAAACTATTACTTATAATCAAATAAACTTGCTGGCATATCTCCATTTCCTCATGCAACAACTTCAATTTTTAGGGTACCTTATCCAATAAATGTTTGTAAGAGAAAGGAAAAATATCCAATAGAATCTTTTTACACCTGATTTGAAATAATATTTGTGGACTCTTGGCTGGCAGTGAGAATGTAGGGAACCAATTTCTCTTCGAACACCAAAGTCCTCAAGGAAGAAGGCAAACAATTTGTCAAACTAGATATAGAAGTGGAATCCAAAGGGTAGACTCAATTCTTTGTAGATGCAGGAATATTAACTAGTTATGTGGCTTTGATTTACTTCTCTTCATGTTGAAGTTATCGTATTGCTTTTACTTGCTCAAACTACGCTCATGAAGGGATTTGAAATTTTTCTCTAGAAATTCCTCTCAAATTCTTGCAGTTAAGGCAACCTTGCATTTGTCTGTAGTACCAACAACTGTAATATGTTGTGAAGTAGATCTCAAAATTTCTTTGAGTTTATAATATGTGCATAGAAAATAAGAAATCTGGAAGCATGTATGTATGTGGATGTCCTGGAACTAGGAATTGTTTTCTTTTGGAGAAAGTCACTTTTTTTTTATAGAATAGTCCTCTGGTATATTAGTTATCTAATTAGATTTATATTTTTTTCTTTAGAATATTCCACTGAGGCATATAGTGGAATTGTTCGTCTCATCTGATAGATAACTTTCTATATATAGAAGCTTTATTCTATGTTACAAAGGTGATGATATATGTCTCGTTACTGGGAAACATTATCTTTCTGCAATGAAATAAACTTAGTTGTTTATGACTTTATTTCAAAAGTTGAATTTACATGTGATTAGGTTGGGATGCCACCCCCGACTTCAATGGTTGTTAAGTGCACTTCTTTGATAAACACTTCAAACATATTCAGGGATTTCGAATAGTAAAACTGAAAATTTGACTCAAGCAACAAATTCCAAAAACAACACACACACTCGTCAAATCTTGGAAAAATTATGAGAGGCATTTTTTACAAAGTTCTATTGAAAATCCTGATTCAATCAAGAGAAGAGGCATTTTTCTTGAAGAATTGGAAATAAAAACACTTGTGCACTAAGATTTAGGATGGTTCGTTAACTTTAAGAACATAAAAAGCAAGTGTGCGGAGCATTTTTTGATATCTGTATCTTCAAAGTTCCATAACTTTCAGATTCATTGACACCTAAAAAACCTACTAGCCACAATAAAGAAAAAGATAAGCATCCAATCAAACTTTAATTTCGAATGGGACAACCAAAACTACGCTTAATCTTATAGATGCTAAAAATAACATACATAGGCATTCGTAGAACCTTAGAAAACAAACAAGATGAGTTGTAACATCTAATGCACCAAGTTTCATAAAAGCCCCAATTCAAACATGATTTTGTACAAGATTTGTTGCACATGATTTGTTTCATCCATGATGACTCAAACAAAGAAAAATGCTTTGATAAGAATTCTAAAATCCTTTGCAATATAAGTTGGACTGACCTTGGTCCTGACAATGCCATAGCGGTCAAGGGCCCTCCTTTAAAAGGCTTGGTGCAGGCCCGCCCTCTCACTAGTCATCGTCAGTGGCAGCCATTTTTAGGGAGCTATATGAAGTCAAATCCACCTTTCCCCAAGTTGTAATAAGATATTTAATTCTTTTGTTTTGAGACCCTTCTCAAGAGGTTATTATGTTTGCAAGTGCGAGCTATGGATTTGGTCTCCTCCATTGCAGCCAAGGTTCAAGAATGGACCAGGAACCACCTCTGCCTTATGCATCAACCAAAATAATATTTATGAATAGTAAACACATGGAAAAACATACAACAATATTTATTGAGAAACATTACAGACGCAGATTACTATGTGTGATTTTAGCATTCCATGCCATTATTGCATGTTGCAGTATCATATATGTATTTAAATAGCAAGGACGTCAAGCAAGAGAATATTTGTAAATACTAAGCACATCTAGCCACATGTAACAAAAACTTTATGAAGGACAAGCCAAGCAACATGTAACTCTATATATTTAAATGACAATAATGTCCATCTAAGAGGGGGGAGCACTTGCAACATGGGCAATTGTAGCAGTAATTTCCCACCTCATAAGCATTACTTGCACTTTGTACAAGATCCAACCTCTCCTTGGGTTGAACCACTCTACAATCTCATCCATTTGTAGTCAGTTCCTAGGAAATGAAGTGATTTTAATATTTGGTAAGAAATCTAAAAATATTAGTAATAATATATCAAAATTATATCCTTATTTTGTAATGAACAAGGGGGTGATGGTTGTCCATACAATTATCTCGCTCACCTATCAATAGATTGAAGATCCGATGGTGAGGTTTGATACCGGGTCACTACTAGTAAAACCCTCATTCATAACTCTTTGCAATCTCGTTTGGCTATTTTCTTGAAAACCCTCTTCTTTGTCACATTCATTATAACTATGAATTAAGGTAACTGGTCATGCTGAAAATCCATAGTGCATTACTATCATGTAGAACTCATACAGACATATGATAGCTACAAAACAATGTGGTTTCGCTCTTTCCTTTGGAAAAATTAACAAATCTTCGCTAGTCCTCGAACATAAATAAATTAGCGATTATCTTTTTCAAAAATGTTGAAATTTTCCCTCGCCAAAAGATAATAGATACAATTTCAATTGTATTTGATCAACTAACTACTCTTACTATTACCTATTTTTTTGTTCTAGTTTGGAAAACTTTTGTCATATAGTGGTATTTATCATAATAGCAATAATTATTTAATTTTAAGATTGATATTTATATACAATGATTTTGTTAAAGTTTTCTATAAGAATTTCAAATTTCTCAAAGGAAACAAGTGCTTTTAATTTGGTTGTACTAAAAATATTTATGTATTTTTGCATATTAGGTATGTGAAAACAAAATAGAGTATATAGTAAGTGGATTTAATAGTTAACAACAAGCGTTGTTTTCTTAAAAGTGATAGGAATACTTTGGAAAGGGTAGGGTATGTATCCTTCTCTATGCTAAATAAATTCAAATGGTTGTGTGAATGGAGTTGTAAAATCCTTTGTTTTCATATTGGGAAAATGGAGTCCTCTCCTAGTCACTTCATATTATAAGTTGTCATAAGAAAAATAGGTTATTTTTCTTAAGATGTGAACTTTTCATTTTAAGCAGTGTGATAATATAATTTCAACGAGGGATTAACAGATGAAACAAACATTCACATTTGGGATGCTAGTGTTATGTTATAATTGAGGCAAGACTACACATCTAGGAAGACTAACAAGGGATGAAGACATGGAATAGTTGTGAAGCAAACTTAAGACATTTCAGGAGTTTCATGAAGGCAACTTGTCACCAGTACTAAGTGAACATTCCTTTATCATTTTTTATACCCTCTCCTTGGCACAAACATTTTACAAGATGATGAAGAAATGTGAAATACATGTCTGGCCCACTAAAAAAGTTGGCAAGGTTGTTGCAACATATATAGATGGTTATGTCATGTTTTAAAAGGATGTGTTGGAACTTGGAAGGTGACCATTGGAGTAGATTTTTCATGGATTTCCAAGCAAGTGTAAGGATCGAATACGGAGAAAATTATACAAATCCAACAAATAGGCCATAGTGGGTTGGGATATTACTATTTTTGGATATCCAAAGTTAAAGGTGGATTTTATGGTAGTGTAGTATAAGAACTAGGGTGAATGCCATATCTTAATGGTACCTAAGACTTTTGGTTTATGTTAGTGGAGTTAGTGCAATGTATTTAATGAGCACTAGCTAGAAGGTGTTTAGTGAAGGAAAAAAGCCCACGAGTTAGAGATGACTTAACCATTTGGCATCATAAGATTTGTTATGCCGTAGTTTGGAGGAGACAACTGGAACCATCTTAGAGTGTGATGGGTTGTTCCATAAAGTTAGGTCCACTTACATGGGTTGAGGTGTAAAGGTATCCCATGAGTTGAGGAAAATGATTAGAATACTTACCTATATAAAGTTTTTATGATTTAAGATTAATGATTTTTTGTTGGAGAATGGAAGAGTAAAATAATAAAGGAGAGTTGTTGAGGTTTGTTGTAAATTAATCAAAATGAATTGAAAGTGTCTCTTTTTAGGAGGATTGTTCAAGTTGTATCTTCAAATATGACTAAATTTTAGCTGTGGCTAGGGAGTTGGCCTCGAAAGAATTGATTGGGTACCCTACAAATCCTATACCTAACATATCTAATCTAGTCCATTGGATAGATTCATCTTGGGTAAATGTTACAAAGGATAAGGTGCAAATCGCTTCTCTTTAATGTGCGTTTTAAACCTTACATTTGAGAATGTTAAAAACAAGGTCACAATCTTGAAAGGAGGTCCTTGATTTTACCAAAACTCAATGCCAATGCTTAATCCATGGTGTGATTCTTTCTATTTGGGTTTGGCCTTGAACGATGAGATCTATATCATCCTCAAAAGAGAGCTCATGGTTGAATATTACAACAACAGAATGGGGCACACCATATTCTTATTGGGTTTCAAGGGAGGGGTAGGAAAAGAAAGTAAAAAAATCAAAACTTCATGTTGAGTCAAAGGAGGAGTTTGTATTATAGGTGTATCTAGAGGTCTTAACAAAGGTGAATGGGAATAGAGTTTACATCCTATTACAATGCCTTCTATTCCACCATTCGAGGTGCTAGAGGGCATTGAATTTGAGGATCATATGTGAAAGTTCACAAAGATCTTAAAAATTAGAAGGTAGGTGTGATTTAGCATACGATTGATTCTTAAGTAGTTGACCTTTTAGGTGATATTTCCTAGCCCTATATTGTTGTATTATATTTTGTTTAATATAAAAAAGTTTGGTTAAAAATTGTAAAAAATTGTCTATATTCTGTGCATGTGTGATTTACTATTGCTTATATTATGTTCTGCAAAGTAGTAACATTGAGATTCTTTGTTTGATAGTGTCAGATATTTTAAGATTCTATCGTAGACCCAAGATCATGGAAATTCAACATCCATAACCTAAATGCCAAAGGAAACAAGGGTTTTGAGATGCAAGGAGAAGGGGAAAAGGAGAATGGGTTACGCAAGAAACCAAATAAAGTGAAGGATCAAGGAAAACCCCCATAAAATAATGAAATTAACTTGGAAGACAACTCTAATTGGAATAAAAATAAATGTAAAGAAAGAAAGTCGCAAAACAAGAGAGAAGAAACCATCATCAACTGTGAGTTCAAGAAGGAAAATATTTAGCAAAGGAACTACCAGGTTATAGGTACAACAAAATAAAGTTATAGTTAGGAAAAAGAGGCAGGAAAATGAAAAGAATGCTCAGAAGGGATGAAAAAATAGTTGAAATTATGCACAAAAAAAATGTAAAGTCAGATGTAAAACTTCCATACAAGTAGTAAGGGATTTCATTGCAAAAGTTGCATCTCTAGTAAAATTATTTTGTTTCTATTAAAGAGACAGAGATCCTGGATATAAGTGATTTCTGAAAAAATTGGTGAGAACTAGAGTTCAATCTAATAGACCTATTTAGTTTGAATGAGGGAAAGAAATATAAGAGAACGAATCATGTTTTATGAGTGAATGAATCATTAATTAAGAGAAAGAAAGTCTATTATACCTTTGAAGTGACATTTTTCAAGTCAACTATTGTCTTTGTTACTTTTGACTATTGTTTCTTTCATATGGTTATCTTGCAGTAAATTAAGTTTAGTCTTCTAAGAACAACAATTCATAGGCGCCCTTCACAATAAAAACTTCTAATGGGTACAAATTTCTTCTTTTCAATATATGTTTGTCCTTGGCTTGTACCTATTTAATCCTCACATTTCTCTAGCAGGAGGAGCTTTCCCATGTTCTGGTTCTTATAGTTACAAAACTAGGCTCCGTGAAATCTTGGGTGAGACTGGAGAGTAAGTGATCGGCTCAAACATGGGAAAACCATCAGGCAAACTAGGCTAATTTTTTCTTACAAGAATGGAAATTTTGTACTAGCCAAGAAGTGAGTTTGACTTTCTAGCAAGTTAGTTTGCCTTGTTTTCTCTATTGGTTGAGTTTGAATAGGAATCTATAACAAATTTTGTAACAATTATCTTGATAATATTACCAAGTTATAGATACATATTTTTAATGTATTGGAAGACTAAAAGAGGAAGATGTAGATGAAATTAAATATGATAGTAGGGATAGTATTTGTACCACACTAGAGAGTTTTGGCATGTCCCCAAGAATGGTTGACAATGAGGAGGACTTCTCAAATTAAACTGTGCTAAAAATTGCCACCAAAGATCCACCTCGAATAGGGTAAAGTTCTCCAAAATTGTTGTTTGACCACCAAAATTCATTTTTCAAAGCTCCTCTTCTGTCATTTCATCATCCAGGTTCTATAAAAAGTAATTTTAATCATTTTCATGCCCTCCTTTGCCTTGTATGTCAAGCAAAAGATCAAATAATTATTCTTCTAGGGTTTACATGAGTTCCATGGCTTCTGCTCAAATCATGAGTTGTTGCCCTAAGCCCTATATTTGTTGTCCCTACACCTATATTTGTAGCTAATACACAATTTCCATCCATCACAAAGCCTTATCCACTCATTTTATATCATTTTCCTCTAAACCCTAACCTACCCTATCTCTTTCTAGGATAGGCCTATGTTTTGGCCTTTTCCACCCCCTCCCCTCACTCATTTCCCAAAATTCCTTTCCCCCCTACTCACTAACATCATCTCCTACCGTCTTAAATTTCCTTGCAAATTTAGGCAACTCGTAAGTCCATCATACAACCCCATTCCATCACAACATCAAATTTGAATTTTTTTTCTTGTCTTTCACCTAGGGTTTGAAGTATGGAGCCTGATGCATCACCATCAGAGAAGACGAAGCACAAAAAGGGGGGAAATATATTGAGGTTTGAGCCTTCTAATTGCAATGAAATCACCTACTCCGCATTTGTCATGAAATTCTTTGAAAATGTCAATTGTGTAGGGTTTTTTAAAAGATTATGGGAAGTAGGTTACCATGAGCATCTCATAGGTTTGTTTGCCCTCACCTTGAAGGAAGATAAGATCACCATTGTAGGGATTGGTTTCATTTTTTTTTAGTGGATTCCATATTTCAAGCTACAGACACACCAAACCATGGTGAAAATAGGTTCAAAGGCATGAACCTAGACCTAAAAGAGTACAAACCCTATATGAAATCACAATACAAAGGAGATCACTCACATGTTTTCCCAATTAGATACATGTTGGAGAGATATGAACTATTGATGAAGGTTGTCATGTTTCTTCACAAGTGAGGGCATATTTTCTAGGCTATATCAATACCACATAAGACATCTCATGCACTTTACAGCTGCCAAGTCTCTAAATTTGTCCAGCTACTTGTATAGGACCCTAACCAAAATCTCTGAAAGGGTGAAATTAAATGGAAAGGTGCATTATCCCAACCTCTTTCACCATAGCCTAATAAAGGTTATAGTACTCCATCAGTTGAAAGAGAATAACATGACATGGGACACCTTCATTGAGGTAGCCTTTAAAATGCATACTACCACTTCATGAGGCTAGCACCAAACCATGTCAGTACAACCCATGGAGGTGGGGTCATCAAGAAAACATGATGAGGTTTCCAAGGAACCTAGGCCTGAGGTGACCAAGACATATCAGAGAGGAAGAAGCCTTGTGTTTTCTCCTCAATTTGAGGAATGGGCCAAGCATACTACATCAGCACAACAGGGATTTGGATCACATCATGAGGCTTCTTTGCATGATGAAGAGCCCGTTAAACATGAATTTGACCTAGTTGACTTGGAGGCACATGGTGAGAATCAAACCCTAAAGCAAGTCATCAAAGATAAGAATTCCTAGATCATGGAGCTCAAGGAAAATTTGGAAAGGGCCAAATTCATGATTTCATTCCTTCAACAAGAAAACAATCAACTTAAGGTGAAACAACTAGTCATGGAGAAAGATAATTGAAAGCCAAGAAACAAGAGATGAAAGGAAAGGAAGTGGTAGACCATGAAGACACTAAGCAGCATGAAGGACATGTGGCAAGGAATACACGAATGACAATTGGTCTTAGGAAGGCACTTCATAGGGAAAGAGAACAAAAGCCACCAATGGAAGAATTGACCTTTGAAGAGATGATTTCCTTGGAAATAAATAAGGATAGAGAGTTTTGGCTTCACAATATAAATTTCCACCTCGACAAGATTCTTGAAAAATCCAATAGGAATAACAATTTTCAAAACAAAATGTCCATCCATTATTACACAAGGAATCATGTTGCTAAGCTCAAAATCAAGTAGTTGAAGGAAAAATCAAGGAAACCCCAATCTGAGAAGACGAGAAGGGTAAGTTAGGTTTACTTGTTGATGCGTATGTGATTACATAACATACCTCATCAATCATCTCTAGAAAAACATTTGGAATATTTGGATAATTTTTTTTGTTTTGGTGCACATTGGTGTAAACTTGCAATTTGTTTGGAAATTTTCTATCTAGGAGCGCAATGAGCTCATGTTGCGATTCTTCCTCAAGGCTCCAAAGGATGGAAACTAACCATTTTTGTAAATTTTATGACCCCCTCCCAAAACCCATTTTCCCGCTTTCTTGGTCTAGGGCTCATTTTTTTAGAAATTTGCAAAAAATGAGGCCAAAAATCATCTTTCTGCCCTTCGTTTTCCATTTCGCTGCACACCTAGAGACACTTGGGAAGAATAGCCACATATCAGCCAAAAATGGGTCATAGTGAGTGCACAAATACTCTAAAGACATATACACTCTCCTCAACTTCCAGAAAAGGCTTCTGATCTAGATTTCAACATCAGAAAGGCACTCAGCAATGGCCTCGAACACCTTGTTGCACACCTGTAAACTTTTGAGATGCCTGTAAAATTTTCACAGTATAATTTTTCTAATTCTTGTTTTGACTTTAGTAAAAGTCAAAAATGGTGAAGTAGATGAATGTGAGTGGTAAAAGTAAATGTAGATAATGGTTCGTTAGTCTTTGTAAGTTGTTTTGATGTAATTTTGACCTCATTTATGAGAGAGGTTGGAGTCAAAATTAATTTTAGAAGTTGTTTTTAACGTCCCTATACATTAGGGTTTGGTTAGAACACCTCATGGAATAGTTCCTAGGGTCATGGATTCGACCCTTGAGAGTGGGGAGATGTTGTTTTAGTCTTTATGTATCAGTTTCTTAGTGATAGAATGGGTTGGATTTCAAAGGAGAGAAATATTGTAGCTTGTACCTGGAAACTTTTTGGAAATCAAAGGAAACAATTTATAACTATTATCTAGGAATTCATGTGTAGTAAGTTTGTGATGTTATTTTTTCTCTGTTATAGTTTTATATGAAATATATTCATCTTCACTTTGCATTAATCAATTCTTCAATGGTTTTCCTTATAGTTTATAAACAAAATTATTTTCATAAAGCTTTGTTTTGACGGAAAAATCATTATCATGTGTTACCTTCTTTCTTGCTTAATGAATTCATGTTTAATGCTCATTAAGACATTTTTCTTCTTCTAAACACTACACTAAACTAACAAACCCTAAGATCCATCACAAACGTAATGCTACCTTGCTCCTTTATATCTTTGTTATTGTAACCCTTTGATCCTCCAACTTAGATACCTGGTTTTTCTCCCTTATCTAGAAATAAAACCATAAATTTTCCAAAACCCACCTGAGCCTAGCTATCTAGCCCAAAATCCTTTACGTTCCTATCATTTCCTAGCTATCATTTCATAGAGAGAGGCATATTTGGTTTGGTAGGGTTAGCTACCAAACTAAAAGCTTGGTCTGTGGTTACCTCTGTTGATCTCCTCATCAACCTGGGACATTGTGGAGGTTAATAGAGAGCATGACAACTAGGGAGTGCCAAGGTGTTCTAGTGAATGTAAGGTATACAAGTCATGGAAAAATGTAATTCTAGTTGTGAGGTCATGGTTGCCAAGGTGTGTTAGGGAATGCTAGGGCATGCCAACATGTGTCAGATAGTATGAATAAATGTCAAAAAAGATAAGATGTGCAAAGTGCTAAGGCATGCCAAGATGTAAAAAGGTGTGACAATGCATGCCAGGGACTGTCAAGGCAATGAAAGGGATGAGCAAGTTAAACTACAAGGAAATGAGCACAAAATAGGGTTAATAAGTCAATGCATTCGAAGTGTCAAATATTCCTTTGTTTCTTCTCATCTAATTTCCAATAATTTATCTCAGATAAATTTAATTAAACCATGCCAAATCATACCAAGTCCACTCAACGCATGTCAAACATGCTAAGAATTTCTAAGTCTCAACATGCACCAAGTTCCAATGTACATTAGGGAGTGTGATGCCTGCTATGACGTGGCAAAGTATATCAAAGAGTGCTAAGGTGTGCTAGAGGGTGCCAATGCATGCTCTGGAGTGTTAGTGAGTACTAGGATAACACAAGGGAGCACTAGGTCAAAATGCATGGAAGTGAATAAATATGAGGGTGTGTCGAGGAGTGTTAATGAGTGCTAGTTTTCATACCAAGGAGGGAGTGACAAGGTATCCTAAGCATAGGTAAGGCATGGCAAGGAATATTAGAGAATGTCAAGAAGTTCTAGAGCATGTTAGGTAGTTCCAAGGTGTGCTAACATGTGCCAAATAGTTCCAAGGCATTCCAGGTGCTAAGACATGCTAGGATGTGCAGGGTACCAAAGTATGCCAATATGAATCAAGGAGTTTCAAAGCCAAAAAAGGAATAACCAAGGTAAAATGCAAGGAAATGAACACATAAGATGGTTAATAAGTTAGGACTTCATATTTTTCAAAAGGGGCATGCTAGACACAATAATAATATGTTCCAATACATGCCAAGTGGCAATGTTTGCCAAGTGCTAATATTTGTCAATGAAATATTATGCCATGGTGTTCTTGGGCATGCCAAAATTACATGATAGGGGAGTGATGTGCTATACTAGGGCATGCCAACATGTGCTTGGCATCCTACTCATGGAAAGATGTTCTAGGTACAAATGTGTTCCAGGAGATGCGAGGTGCCAAGGAATGCTAGTGTATTGTTCGAAAGCATGTGAATTTGTGTCATGAGGGTTGAGGAGGGTTAGGTCTCTCTCATTAATAGATTTGACAAAGCTTTATTATGTATTAAATAATATAGTTCCTACACACACTAGTGGAACTTTATTTAAAGGAGATTTTCTTGATAATAAACCTAATAGAGATGAATCATGTGTTGACTCATAGGAAGATTATAGTCTTATGACTTGAGGGAAATGATACACACTAATTACTTCTTAACAAATTGACTGACTATTATAACCACTATGACCTCAGACACATAATGAAAAATACTCCACAACAATGGTTGTAAATCGTTATCTTTTGACAAAAAATATAGTAACAAGTATATAGTGTCATTAAAAACTCATTGGAATGATCAACGATGATGAAAATTTTTTTACCGGCACCAAAAGTAACCAAAAAGAGCATTGGTGAGGGTCAATAAAACATTGTCACTAGAAGTGTCACAAAATAAAGAACTAGTGATGGGCTTTTAATGACCCTCACCAAAAGTGTCACCAAAGAGATAATTAGTGGTGGGCCTTTAACAAACCTCACCAAAACTATCATTGAAAATGGCTTGGTGACAAACCTTAAAGGACCATCACTATATACACTTACAACAACAATTTTTCAAAGAATATCACCATATGAGACATTGGTGATGGACCTTAAAGGTCCATCATAGGCATGAAGCATCATAAAATACTCATTGGAATGACCAATGATGATAAACATTTATTGACTGTCACCAAAAGTAACCAAAAATATCATTGGTGACGATCAATAAAATATCGTCACTAGAAGTGTCACCAAAGAGAGAATTAGTGATGTGCCTTTAACGACCCTCATCGAAAGTTCCACCAAAGAGAGAATTAGTGACGGGCCTTTAACAACCCTCACCAAAAGTGTCATTGAAAATGGCTTTGGTGACAAACCTTAAAGGACCATCAGTATACACACTTACAAGAATGTTTTTTTAAAGATCATCACCATATGCTACATTGGTGATGGACCTTAAAGGTCTGTCATAGGCATGACCCTCACCAATGATCTTTTTTCTTGTAGCGATAATTATTGGAGGGGTTAGTCAACTTAGTTGACTAGCATAGTTGAGTATGATTAGAAGAATTGTATTATAAGTGGATTGATTCTCCAGTCAAGTTGACTAGCCAAGTGGGTTTCATACACTCAATTCATATGGTTAAACCATTGTAATTGTCTGTATCGAATATATCTATATCTCTCTCTCTCTCTCTCTCAATCAATATATATATATATATATATAATATAATATATATAATATATATATATATATATATATATATATATATATATACATACATACATACGGATATACGGTTAGTTAAATCTATGTATTAGTCTTGATTTGTTGTTGAGGATATCTAATATAAGTGTTGATTTGTTGGTTCTCTACTACCTTGAGCCTCTTCTCTTTCCTTGCATTGCATATGATTATGTAGTTACTTATTGTTCCTTCCTACTAGAAGCTAATGTATACTTTCTTCTAGATTACAACATTGGTTCCTTTTTTTGTAGTTTTGGACCCAAGTATTCACAATATACATGCATAAATTCTAGCATTGGAAGAGATACAAGAGTGGTTGCAGATGAAACTTGATAAATACATGAATAATTATGCTAGAAGAAATAGATTGTTAGTTTCAAAATCTAGAGCACACTTCCTCATAGAAGTGCACGAGAGGTTTATCGAAGCAACCTTATCTAAGATAAATAAATTCCTTGACCATGTTACTAATGTGATACATATAACTTGATGATTGAATAACACTAAAATTAACAAATAGAGGAATTAAAAACATGCATGAGTGGGTTGAGAATGTCTTAGACAACTTTTGCAAGCAACAAACGATATAATATAAAAATTATATCGAAACAATCAAAGAATAATTTTTTGACAATTTCCACAATAACTTCTTTTGCAATATACTTGATTTGCTACACAAGTTTCTCCTCAACAGAGGAGTCAAGAATATAGTTGAATGTTGACCACCCCTACAAGAACCAATAAACTCCAATTGAAGTAAAAATTAGGCCAATGGGAGAAGTTTCTCTACACTCAGTGTAAAAGGACAAAGGAACCATGTGACTAGTTTTTAAGAAAATAAAATTGTTTGTTGAATTCATCCTTGATGAATAGAACCAAGTTAGGTTAGCAATGCTGGTTAATGACTTGTGAGAAATAAATAAATAAAAGAGATAAACTAAAGTAGAGAATTATAAAATAAATAAGTCAAAATGAGAGGAACAATAGTTGATTTTAACGACATGAGAATACATGCTTGAGGAAGAAACACGAAGAAGGACCTAAGTGCATCTGTGATAGTACAAAAAATTGAATGATATTTAAAAATTAGAAAAGGAAAAGAGATTAAAAAGGTGAAAAGAAAGAAGGGACCAAAAATTTATCCAAATATTAAGAACTTGAGATATTGAGCATGAGAGTGGTGATCCATGGGACTCCTCTTATAGTAGCACACAACACCTAGATTTGAGAAGCACAACACTACATACTCCAACAAGAAGCAATAGTTTATTATTAATTCCTGTGAGGCATGTACACAACATCGAAGTTGATAAATCTTGCTAAGAAATTCCCCATTCCCCCATCACAACATTAGAAAGTGTTATTATCAAAGAGTTCCTCTAGTAAAGTACTCACATCAACACAGAGAAATCCATAGCTTCGTATAGAAGGGATGAGAAAGGATATTTGATAGATCAACTTGAGATCAAAATTCCCATGGTAAACAAAACTTGGATAGATAATGAAGAAAATGAAGAAATATTTCTCCACATTCAAAATATCATTAATGTACCCCACAACCAAATTGTTATCTATTGAAGAATAAGAATTAATTCTAGTTGGTGAACCACCACAAACCTCTATGAATGAGTTTGTCAAATATATAGAGAAAGGTTGTAAAACTAATGACACATTAAATTTTTTTTATAATAGTCGAAGAGGACGAGAAAGAACATACCACATTTATAGCGCTCTTAGTAGCTACGAATACTGATAATTTAGAGCATTCAACCAGTACTAAGGAACCATAATAGAATCAAACTCCCCTAGAAAAAATGGGATTAAACCACATACCCCTCTATGAAGGTGATTAAGACTCAAGGACACACTGGTTTGTTTGTCATAAGTCCTTGAATGCCAATAATATTACTGATGAAGATAAATACATGGGTCAGTTTACAACAACTCTCCAAAAGAGATCCCTCTCATGATTCATCAACTTAACAGAAAATAAACCAAAAAGTAAAAATGATATCAAAACCAACTTGCTTTCCTTCTTTAAAGTGCATGATGTCAAGCGTCTTGGATCACAAAAACTAAAATAAATAAAGCGATTTCCAAATGGAATAGTTATGGAATATGACAAAATTTTGATGGATGTTTTGGAGAATTTGGCATCTAAGGGTAAATACTAATTCCCTAGATAAGTAGCCATATCTATAACAACAATTTAAAGTGTTTTAGTCTTTTGCTATAAGTAATAGATAAGATGAGAAGATGAGAAGACCTACTTGTATTTCTGCTTTCCTCTCGTCTCCCTTTTATCGATCCTTCCCCTCCTTCCTGTACTTGATATGCTTGAGAAGTACCTATAAAGGCAATAGAAAAAAATACTCGATCAAAGCAAAAGATATATTGAATATAAGTGAATGGAATCAGTTAAAATTCACAGATATAAGCATTATAAAACAATACAAACATATGGGAGAAAGGATCAAACACTTTATAAAATAGAACAAGGAGTTACAACCATTGGTGTCTGATTCAAATTCATTCCTCCAGCTTCAATCCCATCTACATCACATCAAAAGCATAACAAACTTGTATCATTACAATACTTGCTTCAAAGCCAAATCTCATAGCAACATATCTCCTTACAATTCAACATAATCCAACCCCTGATCACTTAGATGAGTGGTCAATTTATAGGCAAGTTGAACTTATTTCTTGTGGAAATTATTTTGTGAGGTAGCACTATTAATGTTCTCAATAATTAGAGATTCATGAAGATTTTGGTGATTAAGGAGGAAATTGTTTATTTGAAAAGAGAGGTGACATTCATGGTTCTAGTATGAAAATGGATGAAATATGAATCAATGAGTGTTAAGTAAGTTGTGGCTTACAGATCAAAGGTTGGTTCTCCTTCTAGTGGGTGTTGGTAAATATTTGGAATTGTAGATCCATGCAATTTTAGTTGATAAATTAGGGAGTTGTATCCTCCTATTGGTTGAACCAAAGAATCATAACAACAAGTTGTAGGTTTCCCTGTGATGTAATAGAGAACAATTTGAACAATTTGTGTTTTCCATTGTGATTGTTGATATTATTTGTTTTCATGCTTATTTGAATTAATTGGTGAAGTACTTTGGGGTGTCCTAGTGTTCTTAGAAAAGTGAAAGAAATATTTTAAATTATAAAAAATTTCTACAATACTAATTCACCCCCCCTCTCAGTATTGTCATGGTTTCTAACATGCAATGGTATGCTTAGCATTAAGGCCATTTTATGAAACTCATATGTGTGTTCTTGCATTGATTTTCCTTTTCTTAATTTAATACTTTTCCATTCTAATAGAGCCTTATCCTCATACCCCAATGGGTAGAATTTTTTTCTAAGTGTAAAGGAAATCATGCCACGATGGAAAGATCTTACCAAAACTGTTGAGTCACGTGTTCCAACATCCCCTAACACTATATGAGTTTTTTTCTCTCAAGACGAAGTGATGCCAAATTGTTCTTGACTGCACCATGGGTGACTTGTTTCACACTACAATATACATCCATCTTCCTTATCTAGTTATCAAGATTCTCACTATTTATCTCTCCATTATACATTGGTAACTCAAATTTCGCATACAGTTTCAACAAAGGTTGTGAAGAGGAAGTCTCAAGTTGATTTAAAAGAGAATAAAAGGAGTGTTTCTGATCATCATTGGTTTCTTCATTCTTTCTTGAATTTGATTTATTTCCTTTCTCATATTTGAGTTTATCATATTCATTCAACTTCTTAAACTTATTGTACATTTCTTCTATCATAACTCTCAAATTCATGAAAACTTTCACGAAGGCTAGATCTAATTCAAAAGGATGCTCACCACCACCTTTTGAAGTAATCTCTTTACTTCGAGGTATTCTTATTATCAAGCCAATCTCAGGATCTCCTTCTACAAGATGTCCTTCAACAAAATTTAGTTTTTCCCCACTAATCATGCACACTCAAATCAAACCATAAAAAACACTCTAATAAGAAATAAGACGCTGTTATGAAACTAGCCTCAAGAAAGAGATAGAAAATATAGATCAATGCCTTAAAATTCAGCCTCTTTGAGGGGGAAACCTCCTTTACATTACATAAATGAACAATTCTTCGATGATTCAAATGACAAAACCTCGTTTCTATATATAGGATTCTAAGGAATCACAATATAACCCAGCCAACCTAACAATAATAATATAAAGCCACAAAAATAACAATAAAGGGATTCTATGGAGCACATAAATAACAATATGGGGATAATAGGGGCACAACAATATTAATAAGGGGTACAACTATAATAATAATGGGGTAATCACTAATATTATAGAGACCCAACATTCCCCTCTCCTTCAAAAAAGTGTTGTCCTCAATGCTTGAGTAGTTCTAGATACTTCTATATAAAATTCTCATCCTCCCATCTGGAATCTTCAGCAGATAAGTTCTTCCACTTGATAAGATACTCTGAAATTGATCGATTTCGTAGCTATCGAGTTCTTGTTTTTGTGATTGCTTCCGGTTCCAATATAATTTTTCCTTCCTCGCCAAGTTTTGGCAATATTGTTTGAACTGGGAGCTTGTTGCCAATAACCTTCTTTAAACATGAAACATGGAAAACTGGGTACAATCGAGAAGCTGCAGGAAGCTCCAATTTGTATGCCATAGTACCAATCTTTTGCAACACCTTGTATGGACCATAAGACTTTGGTGATAATTTATTATCCTTATGAGCTTCTTTGAGGGACATTTGCTTATATGGTTGTAGCCGTAGGAATACCCAATCACCTACATCAAAACTTATTTCACTGCGATGTTGATTTGCCTGTTGTTTCATTCTATTTTGTGCCAACATGAGGTTATCCTTTAAGAGTTGGAGGACTTGTTGTTGATGTTCGATGTGATGTTGCACTGCCTGAACCTTAGAATTTTCTCTTAATATGATGTGATCGATGGTGGCTAATACCCATAAAGTGCCATAAATGGGGTCATTTTTGTTGTTGTATGGAAGGAAGTGTTATACCACCATTCAGCTAGACCCAACCATTTGACCCATTGTGTCTATTTATCAGATACAAAGCATCGAAGATATCCTTCCAAACATTTGTTTACTATCTCAGTTTTCCCATCAGATTGAGGATGATAAAATGAGCTATGAGCTAACTGATTACCAAGACAAGAAAATAATTATGTCCAAAAATTTCCAGTGAAAATGGGATCTCTGTCGCTTACAATAATGTTTTGGTTTCCATGTATCTCTTTAATTGTTTCCATTAATGCAGTAGAAAATGTACTATCTTTAAATGGATGTGATAATACACAAAAGTGTGCATACTTGGTAAGTCTGTCAACTACCACCATGATGACACTCTTTCCCTCAAAATTGGGTAAACCTGTGATAAAATCCATTGAAACGTCCTCCCAATGTTGGCTTGGAATGGATAAAGGTTGTAATAGACCCAGTGTCTTAATTGTTTCAAACTTTATTTTGTTGGCAAACCAAACATTCCGCCACAAACTTTTGAATATCTGATTTAAGGCCATCCCAAAAAAATTCCTTCTTAACCCTATAGTAAGATTTTAAAAATCCTGAGTGCCCTCATAAGGGAGAAGTGTGCAATTCCATAAGAATCATTTGTTTTAGCTGGGAATTCTTATAGAGGTATAAGTGATCTTTGTACCATAACGAATCATTTTGCTAGCTAAATGTATCAGACGTACTGGAATCTTGTTGTAACTTTTGAATAAGTGCCCACACTTCTTCGTCCTTCTTCCATTTTCCTCCTTTGCTTCCTTTATCCAATCTAGTTGGATAATAGAAATGGCACACAACAATGCTTCCACATCCTCATCCTTTATTGAGAGTGCATCTGCCACCACATTTTGCTTCCATTTTTTGTAGATGATTTCAAAGTCATAACCCAACATCTTTGTGACCCACTTTTGTTGCTCTTCAGAGGATAATCTTTGTTCTAAAAAGTATTTAAGGCTGTCACGATCCGTTTTTAACTTGAAGTGTCTTCCCATTAGGTATGGTCGCCATTTCATAAGCGCATGGAGTATTGCCAACACTTCCTTCTCATAAATAGCTTTGTGTAAAAACTTTCCCTTGATTGGACGACTTTCAAAAGCAATGTGTCTTTCATCTTGCATTAGAACAGCACCAATTCCATTTCCTGAAGCATCATATTCCACAATAAAGGTTTTTGCAAAGTTCAGTGCAGCTAAGACTAGTGCTTGGCACATTGCCTCTTTAAGGTGTTCGAAGGCCTTTGTTGCTTCCGAAGTCCATGAAAATGCATCTTTCTTCAATAATGTTGTTAGAGGTGTTGCTCTTCTCCCATAATTGTTAACAAAATTGCAATAATACCCTGTCAACCCAAGAAATCCTCGTAGCTGCTTTATGGATGTGGGGATTTTCCATTCCTTAATGGCTTTAATTTTGCTAGGGTCTACCTTAATTCATTCATGAGATACAATATGACCCAGATATTCCACCTCTTGGACTCCAAAGAAACATTTGGACCTTTTTGCATATAATTGTTTTCTCCATAGTTGTAGCACCATGTCAACATGTTCAACATGATCCTTCCAAGACTTGTTGTAGATTAGTATATCATCAAAAAATAATAACACAAATTTTCTAAGGAATGGTTTGAAAATTGAATTCATCAAACCTTGAAATGTCGAAGGTGCATTCGCAAGGCCAAAAGGCATGGCCAAAAATTCATAATGTCACTCATGAGTTCTAAATGCTTTTTTCGGAATGTCTTCAGTCGTCATTCTGATTTGATGATATCCTAAACGAAGATCCAACTTGGTGAAGTAAATTGATCCATGCAATTCATCCAGTAATTCATCAATGATAGTAATGGGAAACTTATATTTAATAGTGAGCGTATAGAGCTCCCTATAATCTGGACACATGTGCCATGATCCACCCTTCTTGTGCACCAATACTACTGCAGTAGAGAAATAACTTTGACTTGGTTGAATTATACTAGCCTCTAGCATTTCTACAACCATACGTTCAATTTCACTCTTTTGGGCATAAGGATATCTATACAGATTGATGTTTGGAGGAACACTTCCTGGAATCAGATGAATACCATGATCATGATCACGCATAGGTGGGAGACCTTTGGGATTCTGAAAGACCTTGGAATGATTGGCCAAAATTTTTTGGAGATCTGAAGAAATAGATGATTCTGATGTGGAAACATCTAGTGAACATAATTGTGAAATTACACCTCTTTGTTCTTTTTTAGAAGCTTTGTCATACCATTAGAGCTGATTATCTTTCCTGGTTTCCCTGCAATACCCCTTAATTCAACTTCCTTTCCTTCCACCGAAAATTTGATGAAAAGTTCTTGAAAATTAAAAGCTATTTTACCCAAGGATTGTACCCATTAGACTCCTAGTACAACATCAGCACCTCCCATTGGAATTGAAATCATTGGGCTAGTCAATAAATATTCTCCCATGGATAGCTTGATATTATGGCACTTTCCAGAGAAATTTATTGTTCCTCCATTTGCAATCATCACTTGGCACTCTGGTGTTGGATATAGGAAGCAATTCATTTCTTTCGCTACCTTACAATGAATAAAATTGTGGGTGCTTCCTATATCAATCAACACTATTACCTTTTTCTTCTTGATTTGTCCTTCTATATTGATGGTTTGAGGAATGGTAATTCCAGCCAATGCATTACAAGATAAGGTCGGATTCATTTCTTCTTTATCTAGGCTTTGTTCCTGGAGTATATCCTTTTCTTTTGAACTTTCTTGCTCCTTTTCTTCTTCCTCTTCACAATCTATGTAGAATAATTTCTTTTCAGCACGCTTAGGACCTTTAGTGTATTTGCTATCACAACTTTAACAAAGCCCTTTTTCTCTCTTTTCTTCCAATTGTTGTGGTCTCAACCTTATAGGTTGTGGAAGGCTGGGGGTAACAACACTTCCATCTTTATAGTTGTGAGTGGTGTGCTTCCTTGTTTCCATAATTTTGCTTTCCATTTTTCTTGCTAACTTGAATGCCTTCTGTTGGAGAGGTAAATCCCCTCTACAGATAGAGGCGATCCCTACTAGCCCAGAACGGGTCTAGCAACAATCAAACAATGCTATCATGCAAGTCCCTAATTGCAAATAAAAGGTTGGTGATGAAGACCTACTTGTATTCCAATGCTTTCGTTCGTAGAAGAGACGTTTCCCATGCTCCTTTGCTTTGGCCGGTCACAATCCTCCACTATCTCCGTGAATGGACACCTGCACATAAAGAGAACAACACAAACACAAGCGTGAAATCTAATAAATGCAATTATACATTAGTCAGGAAGGATATAATTCAACATCAATCATTACAACAATGAGAATGGAACCATAATGATAGTCATCTATTATTAATAATCAACAAAGGAGAATACAACCAACGTCCTGACGTCAAGTCCTCCTTTGGCTGGGTGCTCAGCTACACAAGTCTTGCAAAGCTTGAAGGGATGAGGGACAAGCCTCTCTCTCTTTGGTGACAGGATCTCCTCACTTAGGTTAAGCCTTATGGACACAAAGAAGGCTCTTTCAACTCTAATCTCTTGATATCTTCTTTTCAGCACAAGTATTACTACCACTACCACTAGCTTGCTTAAGGCATGGAGACAAGCTTTTATAGATGAAAAAGGAAGAGATAAGATCAATCACAATAATAATGGATTTGGTTTCATCACTTGGAAACTTCTATGGAATGGTGGCAAACTACTTCCCATTCAAGGAGATTCGAAGCCAAACCATCTTCACTTAACATAGATTCAGTTGGTGAATGAGTTGGAGAGAACTTTCGAAGGTTGATTGGTTAAATTTTTTTCCGAAATAGGTTGGCGCGATTGCGACTCTGGGACAGAACGCTAATAGCACACCCCTTTTATAGGATTTTCCCCATTGGCGCGGGCAGAACACAGTGGCCCAATGTTAATGTAAAAAGGGCTATTTTTAAGGGCAAGCTGTAGGAGATGTCTTCAGGGCATATGAAGCTCATGTTCAGAGGGGAATGATGCAAGTGGTTTCAAGTCTTCTCTCTTCTCACAAGTCCCGTAGTGTGTCCTCCAAGGTGCAGGAGAGGGGTAACAGGGACGGTGACAAACAGTGACAAATTACTATGTAACACCTTCTCTAATGAATCAACTTCCCAAAGGCAAACATCATGTTGGATATTATCCTTTAAAGTCCCTATAAACACATCAATCCTATGCTCCTCTAAAATATTTTTTACCCTTATGTTCATTTTTTGGAACTCCTCAATGTGCTCCATTATTGAACCCTTTTGTTTGAGACTTATCAATTGGCTAAAAAGATGTGTTGATTTTTGTATGTTCATAATGTGTTGTCAATTCTTCCGTAAAAATTTCCCAAGTGATAATTTGTTTATGAGAGCAAAGCCATTGATACCATACAAACTGATTTGGTTCCAAATATAAAGTTGCAATATGTACCTTTTGTGTGTTTTGCACATTATTGAGATCGAAAAAATGCTCCATCTATAATATCCATGTTGCGAGATCCTTGCCATCAAACTTCCTCATATCGCTTTTTTGAATATGGTGGGTCTTCGATCCAACATTAGAGTCTATGGAATCATGATTAACATTTCTTTTTTTCTCATCATGAGTTTCCTTTAGTGCCCTTTCACCATTAGTGACCATTTCTTGTAGCAACTTATTCATATTTATCTTCAATTCTTCCATATTATCTTCCATGCCATCAAATTTAGCGTCCATGCCATTCATCTTAGCTTCCATGCCATCCATCTTATCTTCTACACCTTTATTTAAACAATTCATCTTAGCTTCTACACCTTTCTTTAAACCATCCATCTTAGCTTCTACATCTTTCCTTAAAACATCCATCTTAGATTCTGTTGCTTTTTGTGTAAGTGACGCTTGTGGCACTTGTTCTTGTAATTTTGATATATCATATAGCATTTCTTCCTCTTCCTCATGAGTCATGCTAGAGCTTTCAGGTTCCTTACTAGGTGTTTTCATTTTCTTTCCTCGGGGCATCAGTTACCGATAATAATGCTCTACTAGCCCTTTGAATTCCTTCAAAATAACTTTTCAAACCAATCTTAAGCAAAAATTTAAAAGAATCTACACACCTTTTTTTTCACTTTGTAGAAGGTTAATATTGCCTCTGATGTATCTCTGTACTTTCAGATCATCCAGTTCTGAATTTGTGACTTGTGGTAGCCCTCTATGTCCTCATTCCAATGGAACTAGTCTGATCCAAATTGGATTCTCCAAGGAAGAGTTATGCAAAATCTCCCACAGTGACTGGATTATAGACTAGTTCAGTAGAGCGAAATTGTATGACGTGCCACGAATCACTATTTCGACCTTTGGCTCTGAAAAATATATACAAGAAACTATAGTCTGTCCTCTTTCTATACCTTCTTATGAAATTTCAATCCAATGCTCAGAGAAAAGGTTATGATGATTTTACCTAGGTCACTTGTTTGGAATGTAATTCAGGAGTCTGCAAAAAGACCAAATTCCTCAGATCATATCTCCACCAATGTAGTGCAAAAAGCTTCGAAATTCATACTCGAGATTCAACACGACATCTTCCCAAATGGGTTGTTTTTCTAGCTTCTGAAATGTCACAAAAAAAAGTTATAGGGAAAATGCCACGATGACCTATTCGGAGCAGCGAAACCCTAGAATCCAATGCTCTGATACCAAATGTTATGAAACCAACTCAAGAAAAAGATAGAAAAGATATATCAACACCTTAAAATTCATCCTCTTCGAGGGGGAAACCTCCTTTACATTACATAAATGAGCAATTATTGGATGATTCAAATGACAAAACCTCCTTTCTATATATAGGAGTCTAAGGAGTCACAACATAACCCAACCGACCTATCAATAATAATATAAAGCCACAAAATTAAGAATAGAGGGATTCTATGGGGTGCAATAATAACAATATGGGGACAATACGGGCACAACAATATTAATAAGGGGTACAAATACAATATTAATGGGATAATCTGTTATGAAACCAACTCAAGAAAAGATAGAAAAGATAGATCAAAGTCTTAAAATTCAGCCTCTTCTAGGGGCAACCTCCTTTACATTACATAAATGAACAATTCTTCGATGATTCAAATGAAAAAACCTCCTTTCTATATATAGGAGTCTAAGGAGTCATAATATAACCCAACCGACGTAACAATAATAATACAAAGCCACAAAAATTAAAATAGAGGGATTCTATGGGGCACAATAATAACAATATGGCGAAAATAGGGGCACAACAATATTAATAAGGGGTACAACTACAATAGTAATGGGGTAATCACTATTATTATAGGGACCCAACATGCCCCTCTCCTTCAAAAAAATGTTGTCCTCAATGCTTGAGTAGTTCTGGATACTTCTGTATGAAGTTCTCATCCTCCCATGTGGAACCTTTAGCAAATAAGTTCTTCCACTTGATAAGATACTCTGAAATTGATCTATTTCGTAGCTGTTGAGTTCTTGTTTCTGTGACTGCTTCCAATTCCAATATAAATTTTCCTTCCTCGTCATTTTCTGGAAATACTGTTAGAATTGGGAGCTTGTCGCCTATAACCTTCTTTAAACATGAAACATGGAAAACTGGGTGCAATCGAGAAGCTGCAGGAAGCTCCAATTTGTATGCCATAGTACCAATCTTTGCAACACCTTGTACGGACCATAATACTTTGGTGATAATTTATTATCCTTCTTAGCTTGTTTGAGGTACATTTGCTTATATGGTTGTAGCCGTAGGAATACCCAATCACCTACATCAAAACTTCTTTCACTG
>APFE030947477.1:0-13007 GCA_000404065.3 Pinus taeda | reverse complement strand
CCCGCAAGTGTTGGTAAACATTACAAGCCAGTAACTAGGATCCCCAGGGTGGAAATTACGGATTCTATAGAGGTGTGGTGATTCTTCCAACAGGTTGCTTAGTGGTTACCCCAGCCATATTCCCTTGGGATTCATAGGGAACAACCTGGGTGTTAACATGGCGAATGAATGGAACAGGGTTTATTTGATATTTGCATTTGATATCTGCTACTGATGTTGCACTTATGTAGTCTTAGTAGATGTTAAATCAAGGAGAGATAAATCAATCATTGCTTGAAGCTCATGAGTAGGACTAGTTATAAATGGTACTTTTATCTCTTAACCATTTATGCTTATGCGTTAAAGTGATATTCAATTTTCAGTTATTTATATATTACGGCATGGATGTCTGAGTTATCATTTGGCACTTTTGTACGATGATAACTATTTGTTTATGTTTAGTGTATGAATAGCTCATTTATGCGATAAGTTTTAACAACTGTTTCGTCTAACTTCTTATACGAAGTATCCCATCTTTATAAAATTCTTTTCTTATGATAACTGAATGATCTTTATTACCAGTTATTGTATGAAACCTTTTTAGATTGCATAGAATAAAGATCACACCCCAGGTTAGCATAAATTTCGATGTTTTTCTGTTTATTAGAATACATAGCATAGCATTAGATTAGATGGAAGTATTCCATTTAGAACATAAACACCCATCTTTCTCACACACACACACATTGAATTGGGAAACTGGTCCCATATCCCCAGTCGGACCTGCTATACCAAACGGATAAGGATCTTTCAACCAAGGTCCGGAGCGGGCGGGTATCCCCCTTGTTGTCGACCCGATTTTCGGGGCCCTCAACATATTTTGCGCTAGAAGGAGGGCCAGAACTATGAATGGAAAGTAAATCTAAATCAAAATACCATTCTTAGAGTAAATCGCCCTCACCATCTCCTCCGACTTCTCCATTACACTTAAGTCCAGAGTTAGAAGTCGCTAGAGCATCATTCGCTGCTACAAATCCTGACATTTCAGAACAATATGTTATTGAACCTCCTGAATTCGAATCTTTGATTCATAAACTTCAATGATTTTCCATTTCCCCTCAAAGATCGGAGGAATCTCAGGGCAGCGTGACTTTGCAGTATAACCCTACTCATCCCCTGACCAGACTTAAGAGTGAAAAGTTCAGTGTTCGGCCAACCGAACTACCTCTTCCTAAAAGGAAACAAGTAAGGAAGTCACCCAAAGGGTTCGACAGCGAGACTCTTTCATCAACATCATCCATCAAAACTTCTCCACCGCGAAGTCAACCAACTACTCCAGCACCCCAGACCATTATCAATCCACCTAGTGGAATCCCTACAACTCCTCCTCAATCATCTGCGATCATAATCACCTCATCTTCTCAACCACAGGGATCATTTTCTGGAAATCCCCCTGTTAGCAGTTCAGCAATGGCCCAATCTCCACGGAACAATCCTGGGGCAGTCTTAATGCCTGCGCCCTTGATTCATATACCGGCCCATCCTGAGAAATGGCTGCCCAAGTTCAATCTTGAGGCAGGCATGCTAGCAGAAGAGAACATAAACAACTTTATGTTATCCATCAACCTCAACGGGGTTACTAATGAAGATGCTGTTGTTCGATTGTTTCCTTATACCCTACAAGGAACAGCCGGATCGTGGTATTTCCCATTACCCTCTGGATGTATTACCAGTTGCGACATATTCCAAGACCAATTTCTAACCAAGTTTGGTGATGACAGGTCTACAATCAATGACCTATCCAACCTTAGGGCAGAAACTAGAGAACTGATCAAAGATTTCAATCTACGTTTCAATAAGATTCTAAACAAAATTCCTACTGCTTCCCAGCCCAGCGAGGAAGTGCGATGTGAATGGTATATCACTGCATTACCATCGAACATAGCAATCTTCATGGAAAGGGATAATAAAACAACCCTTGCTGAAAACATGAAAGAAGCCATAGCAATAGAGAAACGAATAATCGCCTTAGAGAAGAAATCCACGTTAGAAGATCGAAAGTCTAAGAAGGTCACCTTCAAAGAAGAGTCCAAGAAGAAATAAGCAAAATATCCATTTTATTTGGAGGGATTGCAAAAAGTTCTCAAGACCATGTCTAATGAAATGGTCAACATAAAAAAGCAAGTAGCAGAAACTTCTTCAAAAAGGCGCTACAGAGCTTTTAAAAGAGGCCCGTCAACGGATTCAAAGCCACCCAATGCTATAACAAATGCTGAATCTGAGGAAGAGGAAGAGGAAATTGTCACTGAAGGAAAAACCGATGATGAAGAAGTTGTAGAATTACAAGGAATGTGGGATTTCATCCTCCCATAAGAGGAAGATCAAGAAGTATTCCCAGTTAACACACGAAGTAGAAATCAGCTTGATCCTCTCCAAACTATCCCAAAACCAAAGAGCGCAAGCTCTCCAACAAAGGATAAAGTCACAACAAAGAAAACGACATCTAAAGTGACTCAAACCAGCCCAATCCAAACATATTCACCTACTCCTTCTAAAACACTAATCGTTTTGGATGAATGGAGTAAAATATCATAGAAGACATGAAAAATACTAGGGAAAATATCACTATGTACGAATTGAGCAAGCTAAACCATCAACAAAAGATAATAATGAAAGAATTACATGCTGTGCGAGTTGCACCTTTGCCTGCCGCTGTAATTTCTCAAGCTTCTCAGAACATGGGAAGACCTCCAAGTAGTACGACTAGCAAGATTGATCCAAACGGCATCTCTTTAATTGGAGGTAGATCGAGATCTCATACTCCCCCTTTTCTCATTACTTATGACATTTTTAACAAAAATGTATATAATTGTTTAGTGGATTCAGGTGCTTCATTGAATATTTTACCAAAGTCCATATGCACCAAATTAAACGTTCAACCACAAAAGTCCGTTGTTCGCATAGTTCAGCTGGATCGGTCTCAAGTTGAAGTCATCGGCGAGCTAAATCAAGTAACCATAAGGCTGTCATCCAACCCGAAGGTATGTCAAGTGATTGATATTTTAGTGGCTCATATCGCTGAATTTTATGGCTTGATTCTTAGCAGGGATTGGTAAGAAAAACGGCATCGATACTTCTCAACTGACTGGTCGCATATGTGGCTACCTTACAATGGTAAGCCAAATCAAAGAAAATTTGAACGAGAATTACATCAGAAGTACATAGTAACGGAGTTAGAAGGGGAAAATGAAACAGTAGCATATAACAGTAGCATAATTGGCAATTATTTAGTAGATTCTTTTCTCGGCAATTTTAATGCTCATACATCCCCATATTTAGAACATTCCGTCTTATCCCAAGTCGAAATTTTTTCTCAAACGGACAGTTCAAAATGTATCAATTTTTTAGATAAACCTATAAATAAATCTTTGTTTTGGAAATTATTTTTGATGGTTCCAAATCCAACGAAGGAGCAGGAGGAGGATGCATGCTAATTAGTCAAGAAGGAGACAAAATCATGCTAACATGTAGGCTCGAATTTGATTGTATCAACAATACAACAGAATATGAAGCTTTAGTTCAAGGGTTGTACAAAGCAATCGGGCTAAACATAAAGTATCTCCAAGTCTTCTTAGACTCTGAAATTGTAGTCAAACAGGTACAGAGTAATATACATTGCCTGTCAGGTCATCTAAAACACTATCAATCTTTAGTTCAAGATCTGCCTAAGCATTTTACAGCATTCAATATTTCATCAATTCCCAGACTCCAGAATGCAAGCGCTCACCTTTTAGCTAACATAGCTTCTAAGCTCATTCCTTAAGAAGATTTTAGTCCAGATAGATTCTCAATAGAATTAATCTTTAGACCTTCTATTCCTGACAACATCACAAATTGGAGAATATTCAATGACGATCCTGATATCATAAATTTCTTTACTTCTGAAGGATCCTACTCCAACCAAATAATTGACGAAGACCAACATGATCGGCAATTACAGCAAGATAGCACTCACAATGCTATACCTAAATCAGTGGTCAATTTAGAAGACCTGTACCATTTGAAAGATCGGTGTAAAGGGTCCACCAATTCGAAGCTCCAAAGTTCGACCTTGAATTATGAATTGGTAAACTTAGGAACCGATGTCAAACCCCAAAATAGAAATCTAGGCCTTGGCCTAGCCCCTGAAGAAAATCTAGCGTATATTCGTCTTTTGAGACAATACAAAAACGTTTTTGCTTGGAATTATGATGAACTTTAAACATACGACACCTCTATTATCCAACATACTATTCCGATGATCGATAACAAAAAACCTGTCCAACAAAAATTGAGAAAGATTCATCCCAACTTAGAAAATCAGATAAAAACCGAACTCAATATGTTGTTGAAAGCTAAGATAATTTTTCCCGTCAGACATTCTAAATGGGTCTCCAATATGGTACCTGTTAGAAAGAAAAACAGAGATATTAGGATTTGTATTGACTTTCGCAATCTCAACAAAGCCTGTCAAAAGGACAACTTTCCCTTACCACCTATGGAGCAGGATTATTCATGGCCAGGCAGGGCGTTTTAGAATTAATGTCGTTTCCTGGAGGATTTTTTAGGATACAATCAAGTTCTGGTAAATCCTGATGATCAATTGAAAACCACATTCAGAACTAAATGGGGCACATATGCATATCGAAAGATGCCATTTGGTTTGATTAATGCTGGTGCCACATTCCAGAGAGCCATGGGACATTGCATTTAAAGGTTTAGTCAATAAATTTTTAGTAATTTATTTGGATGATATAACTGTGTACTCCAAGAAACGAGGCGACCATCTCAAAGACTTAAAGCAAATCTTCCAACGATGTTTAAGGTACAGAATTTTACTTAACCCAAAGAAATATTTTTTCGCATTAAGTGAAGCGAAACTTGTAGAATTCATAGTGTCAAAATCTAGAATTCACATCGACTCTGGCAGAATCAAAGAATTTCTGAAATATCCCTACCCCATAACAAAAAAGCCATGCAATCCTTCCTTGGTCAAATCAATTTTGTAAAGAGATTTGTTCCAGATTTTTCACGAATCATATCTCCTTTACAAACCATGATAAAAAAAACTCTAATTTTAAATGGGGCCAAGATGAACATGAAGCGTTTAACCTGATCAAACAGGCTATTACTAATGCTCCATCTTTTGCAACTCCAAATTTTTCAAAGCCTTTTATTTTATACACATTTGCCTCAAATAAGTCATATTCTTTGATACTCACTCAAACGAATCAAGAAAAGGTGGAAGCACCAATTGCTTTTTTCAGTTCAAATTTGCAAGGTGTTGAATTAAATTACTCAGCCATGGAGAAACAGGCTTATGTTGTTTTCAAAGCGATCAAATACTTCAGACCTTTTCTACTCAAAACCCACACCAAAATTATAGTACCATTTCCAGCGGTAAGGAATCTTCTAGTACAAAAGGATGTGGGTGAGAAGAGGGCCAATTGGGTAATTGCCTTACAAGAATATGACAGAGAAATTAAACCAACAAATATTGTAAGAGGTCAAGGGTTTTGCAAAATGCTGGCTGGAGCGTCGCGAATTTCTGAAATCCCATCTGTAGAGGTACAAGTGTGCAAGGTAAGCCTAAACGATGAGCAGTCATTATATGCTGATATTATTTTTTATCTTAAGAATGGATATGCTCCTTCATACCTCGATTACACTAAAAAAAGAGCTCTAAGATTAAAAGCCAAACAATATCAGTTCATAAATGATATTCTTTTTAGAATGAATTATGATTCTGTTCTCCTTAGATGTCTTGAGAAATCTAAAGCTGAGAAAGTTTTGTAGGAACTCCACGATGGGCCAGCAGGCGGACACTATGCTAGAGATGCTACTGCACATAAAATCTTGCGCGCAGGATATTACTGGCCGACGTTATTCAAAGACTCACACAGTTATGTGAGGAAATATCAAGTCTGCTAAACTACTACTCGGAGACAGAAGAAGGCATCCTTACCACTACAACCAATTAACATCGACCAACCTTTCAGTCAGTGGGGATTGGACATAATAGATCGTTCCTCACTCTTCCAAGCAACATAGATATTTCCTTACAACAACAAATTATTTTACCAAGTGGGTAGAAGCAGTTTCGCTCAAGACGGCTAATGCTGAAAATATCATTCAGTTCATAGATCAATCTATAATAACCAGGTTTGGATTACCTTCCGCTTTAATTTTCGATAATGCATCATATTTTTCTGGAAATGCAATGACCGAATTTGGACTTAAAAGAGGATTCAAACTTAAATATTTGGCCAATTACTATCCACAGGGAAACGGATTAGCCGAGTCTACAAACAAAAACCTAATCGGGATTATCAAAATAACAGTAGACCAAAATCATAAAAATTGGCATAAATCCTTAATATATGCTTTATGGGCAGACCGAATAACAAGAAAAGCTTCCATCGGCACTTCTCCCTTTAATTTAGTTTATGGGAGAGAAGTTGTTCTTCCGACTCATTTAGCAATTCCTTCTTTGTCTCTAGTTCAATACATTGATGAAGTACCAACTTCCTCATTACACTTAAGGGAAATGGAAATAATCAAATTAGAAGAACAGTGAGAACAAGCTAAGAAAACACATGCTCATCATTGGGCACTAGTAAAATCCTATTTTGATTCGAATATATGACTAGAAAAGAATTTCAGGTGGGAGATTTAGTTTTAAAATGGGACAAGGCACACGAAGAAAAGGGTAAACATACAAAATTTAAAATAATGTGGCCTGGTCCTTTTCAAATTGTAGGAGTCTTAGGTCCATCGACATTTGTGTTACAGGATTTAGCAGGTAAAAGATACTCTTTGCCTGTCAATGGACAAATTCTTAAGAAATATTTTCCATAGAAGATTATTGTTCTATTTTGTAGAGTAATAGATTTTCTCTTCTTCATAATAAAACCAGTTGTGAATGGTTACATTAGGCGTTTACGAAAAAGATACCAACTCTCTTTCAGATTTTGATTTTTCACTTGTATAAATAGCTAATCTTTTGGAAAATTGATCTTTATTATTGAAAGATATAGTTAAAAACTCTAGCCTAGATATGACACTAGTTTCAAATTCATAAAAGTTTTGATGAAAATAACCTTTAGTGAAGAAATTGTTTTATATCAGTTCAATGAAAGGTATCAATAACAAAATAAAGATTCTCTGTAGAACAGTTATTTCCAAAAACTTTATCATTGCCGTCTAGAGCTATCTAAAGAAGACACTGACTTCCTCCCTACTAAGCAAATCACAAGTTTCAAAGGAACAAGCCAAGGATACACTTTATCTTGAAGAATGAGAGGTCTCATTACGAGCTGGCTTATCATAATCACATATATTATAACTTGCTGACTTTGCCAAATACTGCATACCATAACAGGGCAATGACTCAAGATTGTTACAATCAAGACGCAAGGGGTCTCATCCCGAGTGAGCTTGTTCAGCAAAGTTATAAATCAAGTGAATGACTGTGTCATAAATTGGCCACCAAACCAAGACATTGTTCTTTAAGAATAAAAAGAAAATAAAAAAGCAATAAGTGTAGATGTGGATTCTTCTTTGAGAGTTGTAGGTTTCTTTAAGTAGGATACATGATCATTGCTGGGTAAAAGGTAACACTGTCGAGGCTATGAACGCCTCCTAGAAGCAGAGGCTCTCCCTATGACAAATGAGTATATTTTAAAAATTGTTTACAGAGAAGACTTTGTTTTATCCTTATAGACCAAGTAATGACTGATGCAAACACAAGGACTAAACTTAAGGCAACAAATAATCAAAGTTGAAAATAGCTGAAACAAAATGTCATTGATAGGTTAGAGCATAATGTACTTTATCTTTCCATAATAAAGTTTAATTTTCTTAAAAATTTGTTGTTTTGGAAGTTGAAAAGGTTCAATAAAAACACAGAGATAACTCGTTCTTCCAAGTGAATCGCCAATTGTTGTGGCCACCACCAACCACCCTCCTTATGAAGTATTATTGCTAATACTAAATAAGTGGGGACCCTAAAAAAAATAGTTAGTGTTACATTTTCTTACAACATCATGGACTTAGGAAAATACCTTGAAAAACCTAAAAAACCTAAGTTTCATAATGAAGAAAATTAAATTTACTCCTTAAAGGATATCACATCGCACAAAGGATGATAGGATACACCTTCTAAATGAGTTCAAATCACAAAAGGCAAGCATGCGACATGAAACTTCATCGCATCGCATATACTGAAGAAACATTCACATTAAAAAACTTAAAAAAATCGCTGATATGCGATATCGCATATCGCACATCGCAAATATCACAAGAATTACACAAGAATTATAACAATTTGCGATATTGAGATACCGCGATAATGCCATACTGAAAAATTGCAATACTGTGATCTTGCGATAAAAACAGCATGATGACATTGTGATATTGCGATACTGCGATCTACGACATCGCAAAGCAAAAACGCGGGACCCCTCCATCGCAGCTGGTTCTGACTCATTATTCGAGAAAACTTTTTAGCCAAGAGTTGGTAATGTATTTTAATGCGAATTAATGGGTTATTGCCACTTGTTAATAAAGTAGGGTGTTGTGTTTTTTGAAGAAATAGCTCACGTAAGGTGGCATATCTTGTATATCTTTGGCATTTAAATTTTTTTCTGTCATTAGTCCTTTATAATTACTTCCACCTCAATGTAAACTGCACGAAAGAAGGACAAAGTGTTATACAGGGCATTATGCAGAAAAAAACGAGGAGGGAAGGCAGCGCTCCAATGAACATTTCGGAAGGCACACAAAAAGTTTAATTCTTAGGGTTAAGAGCTCATGAAACCACTATTTTTACAAATTTTTGGCTTTATACCGACTGAGAGAAAAAGGCGCAAGAGGCAAAAACCACATCAGGGAAGCCCAGATCAACAAACAGAGGCAGTTTCCGATGCGCGATTAGTGCTTAGCGCTAATCGCGCATCGCTAAGAAGAAATGTTTGAAAAGGAAGGTCCCTAGTTGCTCAGTCACCTGCGAGCCCCAAAAATTGCAAGAAATCAGCAATAGAAGAAAACTGGAAACAGAAGATTGAACGAAAAGCAGAAGCAGTGCAAAGATTAACCAAGTTGAAACGAGATTTTTACTAGGCATACATGGTAATGCTACATATTCATTGGATGATTCTCAAGCGTATCACCAATTTTACTGAGAAGATAATGTCAGCTCTTGCCGATTCTGTTTGCTTAACTCAATCAAAGGCAGAAGACAGTTAGCCGACTCTACTCAGAAAAATACTGAATGCTTACGACATTAAGGAGTGGATTTAGAAATAGTTAGTAGATTTAATTTTAGAATATTTTTGCTTAGAAAGAGGACGGTAATTTAAACCGAACCCTCAATTTCTGTAAATAAGTTATTTAGTTAGTAGTAATTAAACCCTTCTCATGCATTTAGAGAAGGGTCCAGAAATTTATCAAAAACTTGTCCTTAGAACATGCACTTTTGCACCCTCAGAGGAGGTTTTGGTGAATGAATGGAACTGGGTTTATTTGATATTTGCATTTGATATCTACTACTGATGTTTCACTTTTGTACTCTTAATAGATGTTAAATCAAGGAGAGATAAATCAATCATTACTTGAAGCTCATGAGTAGGACTAGTTATAAATGGTACTTTTATTTCTTAACTATTTATGTTTATGCGTTGAAGTGATATTCAATTTTCAGTTATTTATATATTACAGCATGGATGTCTAAGTTATCATTTTGCACTTTTGTACGGTGATAACTATTTGTTTATGTTTAGTGTATGAATAGCTCATTTATGCGATAAGTTTTCATAGCTGTTTCGTCTAACTTCTTATACGAAGTATCTCATCTTTATTGAATTCTTTTCTTATGATAGTTGAATGATATTTATTACCAGTTATTGTATGAAATCTTTTTAGATCGCATAGAAGATAGATCACACCCTGGGTTAGCATAAATTTTGATGTTTTTCTGTTTATTAGAATACATAGCATAGCATTAGATTAGATAGAAGTATTCCATTTAGAAAAGAAACACCCATCTTTCTCACACACACACACACACTGAATTGGGAAACTGGTCCCATATCCCCAGTCAGACCCGCTATACCAAACGGATAAGGAGCTGCCAAACAAGGTTCGGACCGGGCGGGTATCCCCCTTGTTGTCAACCCGATTTTTGGGGCCCTCAAGACTTTGTAAAATATCTAGCCCCACTCAAACAATCCATCAAATCTTCAATTCTAGGTAAAGGAAATGTGTACATGATTGTTATCTTATTGATTGCTTTTGAATCACTACATATTCTCAAGTCTCCATCTTTCTTTGGGATCAACACTTTTGGGACTGCACAAGGGCTCAAACTCTCTTTAACCAGTTCCTTGTCTAATAGTTCAAATATATGTGATGACTGATTTTTCTAATGGGTGGTAATTCACGAGGCAAATCATCTACAATGATATCAAAATATTTGTCTAGCATCTTTTGAATTTCAATTGGTAAATAAAAAACTTTTGTGGAAGTAATTATTACCTTGGGCTTGAAAATCAATGCAAAATTTACCTCTTTGTTGCAAGTACTCCTTTCCACTCAGCAAAAGGGTCTTTGGATGAGGGTTCCTTGATGCATCTTCTTCCTCCATAGGCAACAATGTATGGTTAACACCATCTTTGCTAAATTTGTATATGTTCCTGTTTCCATCATTCATAGCTCCTTCATCATACTGCCAAGGTCTTCCTAGCAATATGTGACACACATCCACATGCATCACATCACACAGAATTTTGTCTTTGTATTTTCCCAACTGCAACTCTACTTCACATTGCTCATTCATTATTAACTAATATCCCTTTTGAAGCCATGACACCTTATAAGGTGTTGGGTGTTTCTTAGTTTTCAAATTCAACTTCTCCACCACTTCCGTGGAAACTAAATTATCTATACTACCACTATCAATTATCATCATACAATACTTCCCTTGAACCTTGCACAGAGTCCTGAACAAGGTCTTTCTTTGTGTTGGTTCAACAATTTCCTTATCTTGCTTTAGTAAAACTTTGTTAAATACCAAAGACTCTACTTTCTCTGGTACATTTTCTTCTTCTATTATCTTTGTTGTTTCCTCTTCAGTCTTAGCAACAATTGTTTTCCTATGATTCATTCTTATGTTTTCTGGGTAATCATAAGCTCTGTGTCCGAGCTTGTTACATCTGTAACATCTCACTTCTCTTCCTCTGCCTCTACCTCCTCTTCCTCTAGAAAAACTCCCTCTGCCACTTGCATCGCCTCCTATGGGTGCATGTTGACTTGAGCTGTTGCTAGCTCCATCTCTAGGTGTTGTAGATCTCCCTCTACCACCTTGAATTCCCCTTCCTTGGAAATTACCTCTATTCCTGGTAGATTGCTTCCTCATGAGTTTTTCTTCGGCCTTCAATACCATCTCATAAGCCTCTTCTACTATTTTAGGAGACAATACACTTATCTCATCTTGGATATCCATTCTGAGTCCACTTACGTATCTTGCAACCCTCTCATCTGTATCTTGGATTTGTCCTGCTTTTATGCTTACTTTGTAGAATTCCTTTGTGTATTCCTTTACTATCATAGACGTCTCTCTAAGATTTTGCATCTGTCTAAACAATATATGCTCATAATCACTTGGCAAAAACTTACTTTTCAATTTTTCCGCCATCCTATTCCAATTATTAATTGGTTGTCTATCTAGCCTTCTTCCTTCTGCATGCACTCCATCCCACCAAAGTGTTGCATGTTCTTTCAATTTGGTGACAACAAACTTCACTTTCTTTCCCTCTTCTGTTTCTTCATAATCGAAGAATTTCTCCATGTCATTTATCCAATCTATCAATTCCTCAGCGCTTGAGCTTCCTATATAAATTGAAACTTCCAGACTAGGCTTAGATGTGGACCTCAATACTGACTTAAAGAATCTCATCTCAGGAGTTACATTTGCAGGTTCCTCTTGTTCTGTAGTTTCAGCTTCAGGTTCACTAACATCTCGAGCATATGTATCTCTTCCCATTTCCGTTGTTTCTAATCTAGCCTGCATCTGTTACATAGCTTCCAACACTTCAACATTTGTAACTGGTCTTCCACTTCTTTGATCACCACCTCTTCCTCCAAATTTGAAGGCCATATAGGTTTCTTTTTCTAATCCTTGAGATCTTGTTCAATGTCAATAAGATTCTCTAATACCACAACTAGTGTCCTGGGTGTAGGTGTAATGGATAATTGTTCAAATCCTGAAATGATCTCCTCAAGTGCAGGTGGAAGTTCTTCTCCAATTTCCCCTGGAGTTTCAGTCATCTACCTCCAAATTTAGCTATTTCTCTAAAAACAACCGAAATGCTAATCTTATGTGAAAACTAGCAGAAACTCCACTTATCGGAACTCAGAGAAAATAATGTTTTTTGTGGATAAAGCTCCTTGGCTTTGCAATCTGAATTAAACCTCGTAGACTTTTACTATGTGACCACAATTGGATCACGACCTCCCCATAAGATGACTACAATTGTCCGGATTTCAATGTAATTAAGCCATACTTGAATTTCTCATCGAGTCTGAAAATTTTATTAACCCCCCTTAACTTTTCCATGTGATATTTGTTGGATCTCGCTACTGTGATCAGACGACCAAAATCAACTATACTATTAATCTAGTTTAATAAAATATCACATTTGGTTTTTTGTTAAACCTCGACCTTGACTTGCACACGACTACCATTGATCTAACGGTTCTATCAATCAGACGACTCTACGCTTCTCTAGTGTATTCATAGTTTATCCGACCTTTTCCTCCTTCCGCTATGACTTTAGTGCTTCCTCCACGTTTAGCGCTTCACTAAGGAATTCAAAATTTAGCTAACCTAAAACACTGTACTTTGAAAATATTGAATTTATCTTAAGACACACTGAGTGACGAACTTAAATTCAATAACACGAGTTCATATAGAATTCTAATTCTACCGACCA
>APFE030947473.1:2537-13363 GCA_000404065.3 Pinus taeda | reverse complement strand
GAAAAATCAATCACATCAATGGATTCCCCAGTGGAGTCGCCAATTTGTCATCCGGAAAGAGTTATTTTTGCGGACAAACCTAACCTCCCTAGGAGTCTAAGACTCTCTAGTGACAAACAAACCAAACAAGAGCAATCCTTCTCTAAACACACGTTATTCTATGAGAGACCAAGTGTGTTCCAATCTTACCTTAGGTCCAACGCTTGTTGTAGCAGTCCAGCCTTGCTGATCCAGATGAGCTCCTCCTTCACTTTAAGACCTGCATACACTAACAAAGCAAACGATTACATAACACCTGAATATTCATCATAAAACAAAGCATATTCATCACATAGACCAAGGAGTACATGAAATAATTCATTAACAACAAATCATTGAGAAGAATGGACTTATTTGTATTAAGGAAACAAAAAAGGAACCATTACAACCTGAGCCTTGGTGTTGTGCAAGCTCCTCCCAGGGTCCAACAAGAGATTTCCTCTACTTTGACAAGCTCACCTACTCCCAATATGGCAACAAGAAAGGATGGTAATCTCTCCTCACAAGTTAACAATGGAAGTCCTAATTCCAGCAGCATTTACCCTTTGGAATGTTCAGCTTTCATCCTCCCCTCCTCTGGCCCAATGCCTGTACTTATAGTATTCTAGAGGAAGTTATTCAGTTCCAACATCAATGGGATACTCCCTCTTTTGGATGGGGTAGCTCCTCTCTTGATGGGATAAGTTCCTCTATCATAGGGATGCCTGAACCATCTGGAGGCGCTCAATACACGTCAAACACTCTTCTAGAAGGCTCTAGAAGTGACCACAAGTAACTTTTTAAAGATGAAACTCGCGCCTTTTGACCTTTACAGGGGTACGCACCCATCCTTTGGCTTACAGAGCGTACAAGTATGCAGGCACAGTGTGTTTGGGATGCGTACACGCAGGCAAGGTAGAGAGAACCTGCGTACCCAGAGATAAACATGTTTTTAAGTGACTTTCTCTCTTTTTGAAGTTTGACATGAAGAGCAGAGGTATGAGGCTTGACAAGGAGGATAATATGACTATTGATGGAGCCATATTAGCTGTAGATAGTCATGGTGACAAATTTCAGTGTAACAAGCTTGGAGGGGTTGGTGTGATTGTTGTAGAAGATGACCTGGCAAGCCTAGTTCTTATAGGACTTCCAAAATTTTGGCATAACTACCAAGACTCGATGAACGAGACGAAAAAATTATTGAATAGGGAATGCTTATGGTTCAATTTGGTACAGAAGGAATCAGGCGAAATACCAGACATATAGATTCATCGAAGGGAGAGGATGAAGAAAATTTTGAATTGGTTGGAAAGGGAAAGAAGGGGAAAGGGAAGAAATATAAAACTAAACCAGATTCCAGCCAAGGGGGCAAGAAAAAAATATTTGTCCAAAATAAATGTTTCAGTTGCAATGAATTTGGGCACTATGCTACAAAGTGTCCACACAAAAATTCTAGAAAAAAGAACTCAGGAGGAGCAACAAGTGAAACATTGGCTTCACAGTTTGAGTTAGCCTTCACCTTGATCACATGCATGGCCAACATTGTCATGGGGAGTGTGTGGTACTTTGGTTCAGGTGTCTCATTCCACATGATAAGGTGTAGATAGTTTTCCAGTGACATGGAGGAGAAAGATCGCCATATCTATATTGAGCTTGGGGATGACAGAAGGTACAATTCTCACAAGATTGCTATAGTAACCTTTATGAGGGGCTCGGGATCCCCTCTTTGCCTCAAAGATGTTATGTTTGTACATGGTTTGAAGAAAAAGCTCATCTTTAGTAAAGGGAAAGACTTTCTGAGACACATAGCTACTGGGAAGGTGAAGCAGATCAGGGTTCATGTGAAGAACCTGTATAAACTTGATGTGGAATATTGCATTACATTAAGTAGTAAGGCAAAGATACAGTATAGTCGAGATATTGTTGAGCTCTAGCACAAAAGACTTGGTCATAACGCCCTTAAATTATGCAGCAAATAACCACTAGCCTCCCTAAAGGATCACTTGAGCAACAGGATGTGCGCAAGGGTTGTACCTTGGGGAAGTATGTAAAATAGACATTCCATGACCGAGACAATAAAGAAAATGTAGCCATGGAGAGAGCCCACTCTCATGTTTGTGGATCCTTCTTGAAAACCTCCATTGTCAGACATAGATACTATGTTATTTGTATTGATGATTTCTCAGGAAAGTGTTGGATCTTCTTCATGCGGAAGAAGGATGAGACATTCTCAAAATTTGTAGAATTCAAGGCACTAGTTGAGAAAGAGACAGATAAGAAGGTGAAGGCTCTTGAGAGCGACAATGGAGGTGAGTATGTTTCACATGAAGTCAAGTAGTTTTGTGCCAAAGAAGGAATTAAAAGAGACCTAATGACTCCCCACAACCCACAACAGAATGGGGTAGTTGAGAGGAAGAACCAAAGCCTTGTGGGAGTTGAAAGAGCTATGCTACATGACTAAGGCCTGGCACTGCATTTGTGGGCAGAGGCACGTGACACAACAATCTACTTGCAAAACTAGAGTCCTCATCAGATTCTTGGTATGATTACACCATAGGAGGCTTTATCGAGGAGAAAGATGAGTGTGTCTCATTTAGAATTTTTGGAGCCTCTTTTTACTTCCATGTATCCAAAGATTCGAGGAAGAAACTTGAGCTAACAATAGAGTTGGGAGTTTTTGTGGGTTACAATGAAACTCCATGCGATTACCGGGTGTTCTTACCTTCCCTCATAATGACATTTTTGTGAAGGGATGTAAAGTTTGATGAGGAGAAAGAAATGAGATGCTCCCTTGAGAGGGATCTTCAAATACCACTAGAAGAGGAGCTTTTAGCTCCAAAGGAGGAGCCTCAGGAAGTTTTGGAGAAGCCACAAAGGGAGGAGCAGAGAGGAGGAAGAGTGGAGACATTCACTCAAGCAAAACCATCCAGAGAAGGTAGAAAGGGAACCAAGGAAGGTGCAGGATGTGAGGGAGAATGTGGGAGCTCCTTCAAATTTGCGTAGGCAAAGGAGTTCACCTAAGAGGTACACTAGCTACATGGCTCTAATGATTGATCTTGTAGGGACTGAGCCATCCTATTTTGAGGAAGTAATTGGTAAAGCAGTTTGGGTTGATGCAATGGTGGAAGAATATGAATCCATCATGAAGAAAAATGTTTGGGAAGTGGTCCCAAGACTGATATATAAATTAGTAGTGGGTTCGAAATGGATCTTCAAAGTTAAGGATGCAGTAAACAAACGAATAGAGAAGTATAAGGCCATATCTTTGTCCAAAGGATTCTCTCAAGTTGAGGGGACTAATATGAGGAAACATTCACTCCCATAGTAAGGTATTTATCCATTAGATCAATTCTTGCACTTGCTGTGCAAATGGGGTGGAATATCCACTAGATGGATGTAAAAACAACATTTCTCAATGGTGTTATTGAGAAGGAAGTGTACATAGAGAAACCAAAAGGTTTTGAGACATTTGATCGAGAGTCTCATGTGTTCAAACTAAGGCAAGCATTGTATAGTCTCAAATAGGAACCCCGAGCTTGGTACACTTGGATCGATCACTGGATTGGGCTTCACCAAAAGTGAATCAAATGCAAACCTCTATCATATTTCGATAGAAGATAAATTGCTTATCATTATTTTATATGTTGACGATTTAATATTGGCAGGTGATGAGAAACTGATAAGCTCTTGTAAGGAGGACCTTGCAAGGGAATCTGAGATGAAAGACATGGGTCTCATGCACTACTTCCTCGAGTTGGAAGTATGGCAAGGCGATTAGGAATATTTTGTGTCTCAAGGAAAGTATGCAACTGAGATAATGTAGATGTTTTGCATGGAGACTTGTAAGCCCATGAGGACACCTCTATCGACCAACTGGAGGAAGGAGAATGCCACTTCAGTTGAAGAGGTTGATGCTACCATTTATCGACAGCTAGTGGGTTCATTGATGTATCTTGTGAAAACATGACCAGATACGTGCTATGCAGTCAATCAGTTGAGCCAAGATATGGTTAGGCTGACCAAATTGTATTGGAAAGTAGCTAAGCATGTTTTATGGTACCTAAGAGGCACTAACTAATATGGATTATGGTATAGACAGATAAAGGGAGTGAATCTGTGTGACTTCATAGATGCAAATTGGGTAGGATTCCATCCAAACAAAAGAGTATATCAGGTGGAATTTTCATTGTTAGGTCTACAAAAATTTCCTGGAACAACAAGAAGCAAAGGTCTATGGCATTCAACTCAACAAAATCTGAATACATGGCTGCAAGTCAAATAACATGTGAGGCAATCTCGATGAGAAAGATACTTGTGGGACTGTTTGGTCAGGAGATGGATTGAAATGTGATATTATGATAATCATAGTTGCATTAAGCTCAACGAGAATCCATTATTTCACGATGGATCCAAGCACATAGATATATGATATCATCATTTATAGGAATGTGTGTAGAGGAGGATAATGTTGCTACAATACATTCCAACAGAGGAACAATATGCTGACATCTTGATAAAGGGTTTGTCAAGAAGGAAGTTCAAATTCCACAGGTGCAAGATAGGGGTGGTTGATAATCCCTTTCTTGCTAAGAGGGAGTGTTAAGAAGTGTTGTAGTATACGTAGGGGGGATAGTATGAGGTATAGAGGGAGGTACCCAAGGGAATAATGTAATAATGAGATGGGCCATAGTTAATAAATAAAGTGGTTAACCCACATCATGTAAGAGACCACAAATAGTTAGCAATAATGTGATAAGCCCATGGTATTAGATATATGGTATTGAGAGAACCACGACAATGACCCATGGTATTGTATGTATGAATCCTATACAGAGGCTAGAGACCCCCCATTGATAGATGTCAAGGAATATTATATGGACAAGCATATGGCTTGTGGCGTGTTCTCCTTCCTTAAGGAGTGATTGTATGGTGTTACCTTACCTCAAGGGCTTGATATTAATAAAGATCTAAAGTTTATCTATTTCTCTCTTGTTATTTCTGGGCATATTCCTATTTTTATATATTTGCAGGATATATCTATTACAAGTGGTATCAAGCACTTTCTTGGGCAAGTGGATATATATATAATATATTATATATTATATATATTATATTATATATAATATTTTTTTTGCAGGAATTTTTGGGGGCAAAAGTTTGCAGATCATATTTGAAACTTATGGTGCATAATTTGCAGAAACAAATTGTAGATCTAGATTTTTTGCAAAAAGGTACCCAATTAAAAAAAAATCAGCTGAATCCGAGTCCGGATGAGGGAGATATCGCTCATTTAAAAATCAGTTGTGTTGCAGAAATTTTATGACGAAAATTCGTGGACGGCAGATCTCCAGTTAATTTTGGTCTCTTTTGTGGGGAATTATGAGAAACTAATTGTAGATCTGAGAGACTATTGAAAAATTATCCAAGATCAAAAAAAAATCGGTCGAATCGGAGTCCGGATGAGGGAGATATCGTTGATTTAAAATTAGTTTTGTTTTGTTTTTTTTCAAGAAATTTTTGTGACCGCGGGACAGTCGTAGCGCAAATATGAAATTCCAGTGCCTAGATTGGGATTTCTATCACACGAGCAGATACAGAATGGTCATTCCATTTCTGAAAATAGGTCATATTAAAGATTCTGAGTGATATTGACCAAATTGTGGCCATTTTAAATTTTCGCCAAGTAAGTGATTTTTTTCAAACCCCTCTTCATGGCTTCTAGCAAGTTGTTTTTTACAGGAAAAGATGATAGCCCTATTATTGAAGAATTCATAAGCAGTGAAAAACACATATATGAGAAATATTGGAAAGGTTTCGTATGGCTTGGTTGGCAAGATGAGACTACCATATGGTGGAGATCACTTGACAACAAGAAGTTGTACAAACTTTTAGATGAATAATTTGAAAAATTCCTTTTAGACAAATGGTCTCATGCTAGAAAACAAGATAATAAGAAACATGTGGGGTTATTTTCTACTGGTATCTCATTGTTACAGGTTCATGGATGTATTTAGTAGGAGAATATTATTGTGTCTATAAAGAACAGTTGCAAGCAAAATCTTATAAATGTTAATTTGGCAAAAAAATTGCAAGTTCCAGCAAAACAAATGGAGCACACATAGGTTAATAATGAAGAGGTGCAAGTTTATAAAGATTTGAAGATTTCTATGGACAAGTATGTATTGCATTCTGATTTTTGTGCTTTGGATATGGCTAACGTGGATGCTGTTTTGTGATACCTTTAGATAGAATCTGTTGGTACTATCAATATTAATGTGTAGAAGAAATTCCCGAAGCTCTGGTATAAAAAGAAGAAAATTACATTACTCAATATTTCCATCAATAAACAGGTAGAGTCTAAGGAGGCTGAAGCAGAAGATGTTGCAGGTATTGACGCATCAGGTGAGGAATCCATAGTTGAAGTAACACTGGAAGATAAGCAACAACCGCAGACACCCCAGCATGTACCAGATACGAATCGAGCTCCATGAGGTGGTGCATTAAAGAAAGATACAACGTTGGTTAAAACTTCAGCATATCAAGAAATCCCATGGGGATTTTTCGATGGCACTAGGCAAGGTGACTCTCTAAGGTACGAGGTAGGAGTTATTATTTATCTCAACCATCATCATCACTATTTGTTGCACTATGCTCTAGGCAGGGGATTGAATTCTAAGGTTGAGTTTGCAACCTTATGGACTTTTCTTTATATTGCTCATATTTTGTGAGTCAAGATCTAAGTCCTTGAAGATTCTAAGTTAGTAATCAACTAGGCTAACAAGAAGATGAAGGTAGATATCCCTTTTATAAATCATATTTTGTTTGAAATCAACATAGAGCTGGATTCTTTTAAGAGGACCTCATTCACTCATATCTATAGGGAATTGGACCAGAAAGCGAATCAACTCTCCAAAGAGGCTTGTAGCTTCTTGCAGGGTATTTTGATCAATATGAAATGTGGGATGATCACGAAATCAATGGCATGGAGTTTCACTTCTAGAGTTTCTTTAGATTTCATGAAGGCATTTTGAACATGTTTTTTTTTGTGTTTTGATATCGATCTATATATATTTGAAGTTTTCCTTGACAACTTTTAGATCTAAACTTGAATCAGTCCACACGTCGGTAACCATTATGTATATTTTTCTCTTAGAGAAAATATTGCTTTTTTTTTTTTTTTTTTTTTTTTTTTTTTTTTTTTTTATGGAAAAAAAAGAACAATTGAACCAAATAACTATTTTTTCAAGTACTAAAGGAGGGAAAAGTCATGAAGAGAAGGCAAGATATTTTAGTGAAGGTATGCCTAGGATTTGAGAGTGTTTTCTTGATTGTTATCCATTTTCTATTATGAGTTTTTTGTGGGTTAATTGTCTTGTTGATAGCAAGGATATCTTGAAAGTGGCATGAAAAGATACTGACGCTGAATTGTGGTGTTCTTCAAGGTTGTTCATTTTTCTTATTTGTTTATGCTATTTAGAAGTTTCAATCCTATTCAATACTAATTAGTGAATTTTGCAAGCCAATGATTTTCACATCCCTTGAAGTGGTCTAGATCATATTTATTGGTATTATTTCCCTTTCTTGTGGAAATTAGTTGCCTTTGTATGAATTTTTATAACATCGAAGGCTTCCAAGGACATCTTTGGTCTTGATCTTCACAGGGATTTAAAAAGACAATTAACCTTGTATTAAGATTGTTCCATAATAAAATTATTGCCGATTCCTTTCTCTCGTTGTCTTACTAAAATTTTTATTTTAAATTTATATTACTTTAACATTTTTATAATTTCTTTCAATTATTTCTAATATATATTTGGAAACATTTCTATTCATAATTTTGATGTGTTATTATTTTATTCTTTGGGTTGTTATAAATGAAAACATAAAAATCTATATTTTGAAAATAAATATCAAATTTCAAGATATTTGCATCTTGAAATTTGAGTGTTATTTTAAAGGCTATAAAGCTAGGTTGATATTACCGCCTATCTCGCTTAGGGTACCAAGATTCGATTTTTTCTTGTGTAAAGTATTAAAAATTTACCATTAACACACAATCCTTTTTAACTTCTCCTTAGACACCTCATGAATAGAGAGAGGGGAAGCATATTTGGGAATCGATATAGAAATAGATACCTATGTGGAGTGGGAGGGGAGAAGGGGGTTAATAAAACACAAAACTCCTTTTTTCTAGGCAAAGGAAACCATTGAAGAAGCTTGACATCCCTCATTATAAGAACTACACTTGGATTCAACTGACCTATAAAATCAGACAACGTGATTCACCCCAGATTATAATCTTAGTTCATTAGAAAACACATTTAGTCCCAATTCTTTTGATGGAGAATCTAGTAAAATCTTAACCCACCTTTGATGCCTCCTTAGAGTATATTAAGCCGTAGGGCAACCCTGCCTCAAGTTTCTAATAGAGATTTTTGTCACCCTTCATGTAAATATTATTATGTGAACCGATCATGTAATTTGATGTGAAATATAATTAATGACTACGTTGAGGGAGAGGACATGAATTTAGAGCTTTGGGAGGAGAAGCTACTAGGAATGGCTCGAGGGGCAGGGGGTGTGGGGTAGCTAAGCTTTAAATTACTATGATTGACTCTCACCCACATCCATGTTGAGTTGTACAAAGTTTACACTAGTGTATGAGCACTTTAGGAAAAAAGACGTGATGGTCCTACATGATGGAAGTGTTGGTCAACACACAACAGGAAGGGAATGGAAAGAGAACTCTCATGAAGAAGGTGTTGTCTCACAGATTGTTTAGGTGACATAAACAATCTAAAATGGCATTCGATGAGGATCTATGATCCTCATGCTTCAACCTCATGGGGTATATATATCTATATATATATATATATATATATATATAGATATATATAATGTGATAACTTATAGATATCAAGTAAATGGGAAACAGATTGCTCACGTAAGCCCAGACCAAGCTTGCGCTGACCTAGCCACTGCTGCGCCTACAGATCCATCTCTTGGAAACCTCCTGCTGCTGAGGCCAACCAGACCATGCAGCCCGCTGAGGAGGGAGATCCTCACTCTTCCATGCAATCAGGGAATGAAGAAAATGCAGAAGCCTTCGCATCTCTGATCTCAGAGAATGGAGCTCCAAGGAACAAGCCATCAGTCAACAAATTTGTAAAGTAACTTGAAATTATTCCAGCGATTTCTCTCCCTCCAGCACTTCCAAGTAGAGTAGCCATCTCTCTGGCAGAATGCGGACTTGTTAGACAGTTCATAGGGCTATGGCCTTCATCCAAATCAGTGTAATAAAGGGTGGAAAGAAACTGGAATGAAACTACACAAGGGAAGATAGCAATACGATTCTATGGAAGGGGTTACTACACCTTTCTCTTTGAAACAAAGGAGGACAAAGATATGATATTTAGAAACAGACCTTACTTCATGGACTCTAGAGGTTTATACCTGAATAGGTGGACACTAGACTTTGATCCTGAGATGGATGTCCTAAACGCAGTGCCTGTGTAGGTCAGGGTCTCGCATCTTCCTCTTCACTACTGGGGAGACCAGGGAAAATTTTAAGGATGGAAAATTTTCTTGAACTTTAAAACATTGGCGAATCTCACTAATCCCTAATATGAAAACTATAAAATGTTTATTGATATATTTGTAAAATTATTCAAATTTATAATCATTTTATATATAGTCTCTATATAACGTTGGCGATTTTTAAGGTAAAATAATTTTATATTCTAAAATTTGGGCGAATCATCTTTTATAAAAATGGAATTTGGCGAATCTTTTTGTGGAAAAATAATGGAAAATTAGCCCACTGGGCGAATATTAGCCCCTAAAATTTTCCATGGGGGAGACAAATCTATAAAGGCTATAGGAAACACCGTGGGAAAATATATTGACAGATGTGAGCCAAAAGACAACATGCACGCGTGTGCAAGAATATGTGTGGAAGTAGACCTCAGAAAAGGCCTCCCAGAGGCAATAAAGATCAAGGTTGACCAGTGGACACACATTCAATAGTTGGACTATGAGAAAATACCATTTAAATGCAAGGTATGTCACGAGTATGGTCATTTTGCAAATAGGTGTCTTAAAAAAATAGAGCATGAAAATGTTGAAGAGCAAGAACCTACACGGGAACAAGTGAATAGGAAAAAACCTACCAATAAGAAGACTACATCAAATATTTATCAGTCCCAAGAAGCCAATGAAACAACCTCTCAGCCTCTAGCGAAGGTCACTCCTCCTTGTTAGCGCTCAAATCTACCTTAGGCTGAAATAAGGTAAGACTCAAGGCTACATCAAACCACGCTCAGCCTCGTAGCTAGCCCTACGAGGACAGGAGAGGGCTCTCTCCAGGTCAATCTTGGAAAAATATAATCAACGAGGTCGAGATGACTGAATTGATGACTAATTTTAGGCTAGGTATGAAGTACAAGGACTTTGGAATTGATTTTTTAAGGTTTTGTTGAATTCAAGGGAAAGGCAATTTTGGGTGCGGGGATGAGGCACAACTTTTGCAGAGGTCTAATTGGGGAAATATAGGTGATTGTTTTGATGCCTTTAAAGTGATTGAATGGATAGATATGAATGGTGATAGGTTAAGGAGAGAAATAAACTTTCAAGGGTTCTCCCTAAACAGATGAAAACATGGAAAATTAAACAAACTTAAAGGCAGAGCATATCAAATTTATGGATTCTACCTTAACACTTCATTTGTTCAATTGCAGAAGATTAAATAAGGAAAGTGGTACACATACACAACTTACAAGTACTGAAAGAAACACACCATCAACACATAA
>APFE030947467.1:0-35964 GCA_000404065.3 Pinus taeda | reverse complement strand
ATTAACATAAAAATAATCAAAAACATGCAATAAACAAATGAGAATGGTGGATCAAGCCAAATTAGGAAGTTGAATGAGCCCAAATAATTGTACATTTTTGGGGCTCATCAGGGAGGTTATGCTTAAGGCTAGGTTGGGGCCTTGGTTTGAAGAATCCTAGCAAGTCATAACCAACATTCAAGAGACGCTGACGGGCTTGTAGCAGATACAACAAATGATGACGTTGGTCGCGGAAGGACTAACTACAAAGAAGCTAGTAGAAGAAGTCAAGTAGGTAGCTACGCAGAGCATTGCGAGGTTGTAGTCGTGCAGGAGGAGTTGGGGGCTCTTTGTAGCAAGATCACAGTGCCAGCCGAGTGACTCAAGGGCGAGTCACTACCTTTGTGTTGGGGGCCTGTTGGGACGGGGTCCCCTGGGTCATTTTTGGGGTTAAAAACCCAAGTTTTAATGTAAATTTTGGTAAAATATGTAAACTCTCAGTGATTTGTGGATGCAGAGTGCATAGGTAATTAGGAGTAAAAGGGGTTTTAGCCCCTTGTCTATGTAAATTTGAGTCAGTTTTGAGATCCACCCATGGTCCGCGGACCATGGGATTGTATAAATAGGTGTGTCTTAGAAAGTCTAAGACATAATCTGATGATGATGGATGTAATGGGTCGATAGAAGATAGCGCAGAGAAGTGAGTCATAGAGGAGGGAAAGGCTCTGTAGCTAAGTGCACAGAGGTTTAGAGTAGTATCCGCGGCTGAGTGCATAGGGCAATTTTGAGTTTGTAATACCATATTGAAGATCAATAAAGAATAATGTTGAAGAATTCCTATGTTTATCTATTTACTTTTGTTTAATTATGATTGCAATATATGTTGTGATTTAATAATTTCTTTATGAAATATTGACCTATTGATGCACGACTCCGTGGGATATGTCTTGATAACTGTACGCAATGCATATTAAATAATTTCGCAAAGATTATAATACATTCTACTATGTTTGTTAACCACTGAAGTAGATTTGTGCAAGATCAGATCTAGGGTTATTTTATGGTGCACGTAAGTGGATTATTCATCTGTTAAGGATCCACAAATACCTATGTAGACCTTCACAAAGTTCTAGAGACCGTTTAAAGGAAGTTGCAGTAACAAGCCCTAGGGGCTTATATATTTGCCCAAAGGAATATCTATGGCAATAAAAAACATCACACTGATCTCTAGATGCGTAAACTTGGTTCCAGCATCTCCCCATACTGCTTCGGTTGAGACTTCAGCTTGTGCTACGCAGGTTGATGCCGAAAGGGCCAGTAGTGTAGGGTTTTGTTTAGCACAATTAACTCTGAACCTGGGCCAAGACCCACTAAGCCAACACAAAGTAGCCATGGTAGCAGTTGAACATATACATAAATGGACTAATCAATACCCTGATGCACCTGAAGAGCTTCCAAGAAAAGATTAGATCACAACAGAGAATGATAAAGTGGTCATATGCATTAAAATGTAAACACATGATAAATTGGATAGAGATATGGAAAAAGTGATGGCATCATACTGATACTTACTTGGCCCACTAGAATCTCTTTTCAAATTGCACAATATTCCTTCTATTGGTACTCTAGGTGAAACAATAATAAAGGAGGAATTAAAACAATAGATTCAAACATTCTTAGAACCTATTAAGCAATCCATTGGAAGGGATGACCTAAAAGTTACAAAGGAGATTGTCACTCAATATGTGGTTTAGCCCGTGAGGCTATACACTAAGTTGGTTACTCTATCAAGCCAAATAAAATGAAATACACCTACCTTAGTACCAGATGCACTAGAATTCTTTCAAAGACATGGGGATGAGTTACAACACCAGATTATGACTCTTACAGGAGATTACAAGCTCTAGTAGGAATATTTGTTCAAGAATTGCAACTTGATGTTCCAAATCTTTCTATTACTAGATTAGTTTATTGAGAGTACTTCATTTCTTTCATATATTCATGTAATATGTATTTTGTTAATATTAGAATAGAGAGTAGAGTCGAGAGTCACATGGGAAAATCAAAGGGCATGAGGCAACTCAAGAGTCATAAGAGTAGGTGAAAGGTCACCACATTTTCTATAAATATACCTTCATGGCTTAATGTAATGGACTTTTAGTTTTTGATTGAATTGGTTCACATTGTTTGAGAGCTAAGAGACTTTTTGTAAATGCAAGTGGTGAATTTTCACTTCCACTTATGGATGTCATGGATTTTTCATGTGATGATGTTAATAGTAATTCATCTTTTGAAGCTCTTTGAGTCTAAGTGTGAAATTCTCTCATGTGTCATCAATCATTGTAGAATTTCTCTTGCGGTGATCGGATGGTATGTGTTGTGCTTATTTTATTCTTGTGTCAATGAAATCTTTTATTGATTTGAGGATATATCATGTCTTGAATTGTGCACTCTTACATGCTTTCATGAGCTTGTTGGTTATGAAATTTTTTATTATAAATGAGCTATCTTTACTAAATACATGAGTTTTATTTGAATTTTTCCTAACACTACTCTTAGGATTCATGTCAATGATAGTTAGTCATTTTTATATGCATAGCATTCCACATGTTTAATTTCCATAAGTTTATCAGTTTCATTTGTTGAAGGTTCTATTTTTTTCTCTAATGTGTGTTGTTTGTTTCACCCAAAGCAAACTATAAGCAACATGATGGATTTTAGGTCTACATACTGAATGGGACTCCTAAACCAAATGGTGTAGAGTATAGTTAGGATTCTACACCAGGGAGAACCCCTAGTTGTTGGTGGTACATTCTGGCCCATGAACAATAGAATCTGGGAGGTGCCAGGAATTAGGTTAGGGCAACTTTTCAGGAATTCTAGTAGAATTGGTGGAAAAAGGTGAACCCAAAACATCTCAAGAATATACCTCCTTTAGTATGTTGGCGTATTTGGATATCCAGAAACAAAGAAATTTTTAAATATTTTTCTTTTGTTCCTGAGTGATTGGTGGCCAATATATGTTTTGATTTTGAGCTTCTCCCTGTGGAAGAAGGGTCACATGCTCCTCAAGCTATTGTTGTTGAAGAGGTGGATAAATCCTATCTGTGGGCACATTTTGATGGAGTCACATCCAAGAGTGGAGCCTATGATGGTGGGGCAGCCCTATACATTCATGAAAATCATATCTTTAAACTTCAAAGTGGTTTGGGGATGGGTGCAAATAAATATACAAAAAATTATATCCTTAAACTTCTTCTTCTTTTTTCCATTGAAAAAGGTATTCACTTGTTGCATATTTTTTTGTGATTTGATGATCGTAGTTAATTGATTTAATGGTTTTTAGCGATGTCACATTCACACATTGATTCCCATCCTTGAGAAGGTTTTATTTCTCAAACAAATTTTTAATCAGATTTCTTGTTGTCATATTTACAAGGAGCGAAATAGTGAAGTAGAATCTCTCTCTAAGGTAGGTACTTCTCAGGCTTTGATAGTATGGAAAATCAGTGAGCAACTAGATGGTGCTATCACAAAGTGTTTCCATAGGCCTTTTATTGAAATTCTATAGGAGGATGATCCGGGTACAACTTCTACTTGACTCTTTTTTGGTTTTTTGGTTTTTTGGTATATGCAGGTTTTATCAGCATTGTTTTGAATAGTTTCTCTACCTTTATGATATTTTTGCATAACCTCAATGTTTAGATTTTCATGTATTAAACAAAAAAGGCATGAGGAAATCATTATATGGATTTATTTTTTGTTTGATTTTGCAATGTCTCTAGATCTCTAGATATATAATGGCTTCTATGGTAGTTTTTCTCTCACAACGTGCTCTAAGAACATGCAAATGTAATTTTATTTGCACTAACAAAATTACAGGTTTTGTTTTGAAAAACAAAATGAGAAAAAATGAGAGAGATATGTAATTTCTTCACCACTTAATATGGAGTTGACAAAAGGCATGTAAAAATAATATTATTAATATTATATTATGTATAATTCATTCTCTCTTTAATTGACATATAATACTTAAAATAAAAAATATTTTAATGTCCTATAAATGAATTATCTCGATGTTCATATTAAATACATTTAATTTATATCATTTTATATGAAAAAAATAAAGAATTTAAATTTAAAAAAATTAATAATAATAATCTTATATTTTCCTTTCCATTTTGAAGGAGATGTGTTAATTTTATTTCATTCTTAATATGGAGTTGAATATACATTTCAAAAAAAATAATGTGATTACAAATCATAAAAGATTTTAACATCATATATAGAGAGGGGGGGTTCTATTTTATTATTAAAGTACTTTCTTATTCAAGGTATGATGGACATTCAATTCCTTCAATGTTTAATATGGACTTGATATGTAACACTTATATATCTCTATAAAATGTTTCTAGAAAATATTAATAACAATAGTATATAATATATATATTATATATATATATATATATATATATTATATATATATATATATATATATATATATATATATATTTATACTATTTTTGTTATTAATATTTCTAGAACATTTTATTAGAGAATATTAAGTTGTACATATCAAGTCCATATTAAACATTGAAGGAATTGATTGTCCATCATACCTTTTATATTATATATATATATATATATAATATATATATATATAATATATATATATATATATATATATAATATATATATAATTTTTTATATGAAACAACATGTTATTAACATTATATATATTTTCAATTTTCCACTACTTATATATTATATAAAACAAGTGAAAATAAAAAAATCTTGTTGTTAAAACACTTTATTAATTTGTTCCTCAGAACGAACATAGATTTATCTACTAAGAGTTGAGACAAATAAACTCTCTTGATTTGCAAACATTTCCTTATGTTTTGTACTTACAAATAGGTTTACATCTTAAAATATTTGATCGCAGAGTTAAATTGATTTATGCTAGTTAATTATTCAAATAAAGTTTTGCAAAATTAATTAATTATATTTTATAAAAATCAAAATTAACTTTAATAAATAGTATCATTATATTATTATCACATATATAAAAATACTATGTAAATAAAATTAAATACATTTCTCATTTAAAATGAATTAAAATTTAAAAAAAAAATCAAATGTTTATTTTAAAACTAGCCTAGATCCATCTTAGCTCTAGATCTACCAAGCTAGGAGGGATCAAATCTCTTTAGGTGCAAACATCTTTTAGAGTGAAAAGAGATTTGATCCCTCTCTAGGCTTGGTAGATCATGAGTTAAGATAGATCAAATCCCTTGAGGTGCTAGTTTAATTATTAGTTTTTATTAAATCTATTATGATATATGTGCATAAATTGTGCTCCATTTTATATTTAAAAGAATTATATATATATATATATATATATATATATATATATATATATATATATATATATATATATATATAATTATATATATATATATATACATATTCAAAAAATGTTTTAATATTTTTTCATTGATTTATAATGCGAAACATTTTCTCATATACAGTTGTGTAGTAATTGAAATTAATGTGGTAATTTAACTTTTCTACATTTTAAAATATTTTTTGAGTATATTCTTTAAACTAATTTTATTTACTATTAAAATTACAAGAATCGATCAACATAAAAGACACACCAAATTAATTAAACCTTTTCTTGGTAATGACTTCTCCTTGAATTATAATATTTTAAACAATATTCTACTAGAACAACTAAGAATTGGGGAATGCTTACTTAGAGAATCCCTGCAAGGGGGAGATAGTTCACAGTGGACATGAAGAAAGCTTACTTGGAGAAACTTCTTAGCATATCAAGGTTGATATCATTCATGGTGGAAAACAATGGTGGGAAGAGTTTCTAGGTCCATGAGATGTTCATCACTAAGAGATTCCCATAGATAATATTCTAAGTATGACGTTGGTGAATTATGGTTGATAATGTTCTAAGGATGATGGTGGTAAATCAAAATTACAAATTGGTAATTTGAAACCCTCAACCCTATAGGTCTCCTTTTGTCCCTATATTTGTAAATAGCACTCAAAGCCCGAACAAAATTTTTCTCTTTGGAAAAAAGGGAAAATTCATTGGAATTTTATGCATTTAAATAGGATATATTATTCAATAATACCATGGGAAAATCCATGGTTGAAGAATACCATAGGAAAAACCATAGGTTGTCAAAAGCCAGAGCCCAAAAATGAAAATTGACTATTTTACCATAATTTTTATTATTAACTTTAGTTTATTATTATTATTATTATTATTATTATTATTATGTAATTTGACTAAGTCAAAATGTTTACATAATTGGACAAGACAAGATAGGACAAAACATTACAACATCTCTTCCATATTAGGCTAGAGAGCACATCTCTTATTATTTATATTAAATAATATAATGTTAATAAAATAAATTTCCCAATTGGGATGCTAGCTAATGTTCTGCATTATTAAAAAGAATCATGTTTTCATGGGAGGGCGTGGCAAACATCATGCCACACGGTAGGTTCTATAATGGCAAATATTATGGAGACCACCCCCTCTCCGGCTCTTCGCTCACTCCTTGTTATATTGGGATTTCTTCTTGATGCCAACATGCTTCAGGAATAAATTTCAATTCTTAATCATTACGGTCATGGCTCATGGAAATAAACTCCCTTGCCTCATTTGTTTGGTCTCTATCCTCAGCACTTAAGGGACCTCGCATGCATGTGTTTTCTAACATTCCTCCACTAGCATTATCCTCTCCTCCCTTTGTTTTTTTTCCCATAGCTTAAAACCACCTACCATCTCGGATAACCACATTCGCACTTATAAGAATCATCCTCAGCCCCTTGATATGCCAACCGAGTCAATACATTGTCCCTTGTGTCACCCCTATCGCACCTTGTCTCAAAGGCTATGGAGGATGGGATGCAAGGGTTGTAGAAGTAAGGTAGCATCTACTCAAGCCACTAAGGTTTGATGGGTTCATCCAAGGTGGCCATGGAATTTTATATAGCTATTATGTACCAATAAAAGCAGGGAACCAGAAAACTAGAGTATTAGACCAAAGAGCTCCATCATCTCATGCATCGTGAGTCACTCAACAATGAGGTGGTAGTCTATATGTAGGACCCAGGTGTAATAATTTCCTCTTGTGCCCATGATACCAAGCTCCAAAAAAACAAAAGAATTATACTAGCAATCCAAGACTATGGTGTCTCAAACCATCAATGGCGCAGAGGCACAACAAGGTTTAACGGAACACATGGATTTTCTGGAGAGATGGAACGAGTTCAACACCATGTTGCTCACTTGGTTGATGAAAAATAACAAGGGCATTCTGCATGTTACTCCTAGTTCGTCCAAAGAACTTCATGCTTTGTTCAAGGAAGATCCCATCTCTCTCTTAGAGAACATCCCCAAGGAAGTTTCCCTATAATGGCTTAGTAATAGTCTTCTCTGTATTTTTTTATCTACTTCATATTTTGTTAAAATTGTATCGCATCCAATCTATCGATGTATGTAGGTCTTTTTTGAAATGGTTTAGGCTTGTAGTTTAGTGGTCTAGACAATCTAATTTCCCCCTCTAGGCGGACTCATGGTTAAATTCTCTTTGTCATGGATCTCAATTCTCTATTGTTGAACCTTGATTTCCCTCTTGGGAAGTTCATGTCAATTTGAACACACAAGGCCCATTTGGGACCCATGACTATAGATATCTAATTATCAATACATTGTAAATAATATATATATTATATATATATATATATATATATATAATATATATATCGGCATATTGGTTGATGGGACATTGGAGGTTGAGGGTTTCCTGCCTCCCACAGCAAAATGCAACACACACGCAAACCACAAACATTATCTCCATTTCAATGTCAAACTTTCCTTCATTTGACTATTCTGTAAGGGGAGATCTGTCTCTCTAGATTTTTTGGTACGCTTAGACCTTTCCCCCACTGCAGGTGGGACAATTCCCATGGGCATCTGGTAGAGTAAGGTCCATATGCAGTGGATAATTCTCATATTCATGGCATTATCTATAGGATTTTAAAGATGCATGGACGTTAGCCTTCTATGATGGATCATAATTCACCTACACCTGCATGCAAGATATAGTAGTCTTTGGGCCTGGAGGTTTGTGACACAAACTTTGGTAGCCAAGAAATGGTTAGGAATTGGGCTTTAAGCAAGAAGAGATTGCAAATTTTGAGACTTCATTGGATGCATTGGTGTTATTACCAAAAAATTGATCATCTAACCTAATTTACTAGATGGATCGAAGTACACCATGTAAGGCCGATTTTACCATAGTAAAATTGCTTTCACTACAAGAAATTACCTAGTAAAGCACCTTTGTTAAGTAATTTATAGTTAAACCCATGAATAATAATTAAATAAATCACTATTTATTTAATTTTCTTCTAGGAATAATTAATTAAACCATTTTTCAATTATTATTCCTTGTCATATTTGACCCAATCATGAAAAATAAATAGATAAATTATCATTAATTATCTTATTTTTCTCTAAGAATAATTAATTAATCACTAATTAATTATTATTCTTTGTCAAATTTGACTTAAAGATCCTATAGGAAATATTAAAATAAACATTATTTGTTTATTATCCTTAACCAATTCTTGATATGATAAATAAATCATTTATTTATTTATTATTTCTAAATAAAAGTCTAAGTACTTTTCCCTCCTAACCAAATATAATAAAATATTCCAAGTGGCTATTCCAAGAATGGGGTTAATAATATTTTATTATTTCTCATTATTCGAGGATAACTCAATATTTTGGTATAAATAGAAGGGTTTTCCATTCATTATTCACTTTTGATTATTTTCATTGTTGCACTCACTGTTGTAACTCTGATTATTTTCATTGTCGCACACCATATTTTTGTTGCGTTTACACATTATAGAGGAGAGGGACTCTACACAAGTTGAAGATGTTTGAGGATAGCCAAGAACCCATCCCATAGAGGGGGGTTGGTAACATCTATTTGTTCGCTTCGCAGGTGTTATAATAAAAACTATTCTTTGTATATCTGGTTTCCATTGGATGATTGGAGTTATTACTATTTCTTTTTTATGTTTAACTATGATTGTGGCATAGATCAGAATTTTGGCAAGTTTTGTTTCTATCAGTTGTTGCAGATCTACAATGTTTAACAACCATTTATATTGTTGATATTTTTTGTCATCCACAATCTTAAGTGGATTATTTTCGTACATCGGTGAGAAGAAAACACTACAACAAAACATCGGGGGAAGGGATCATGATGGGGAGACCAGAGTCCCCCTGTTCGGGCTGACAAGTGAAACCAGAATCCACAGGTCGAGGAGTAGGGGTTCCACTACGAGTGGCCTCGTATTCGCAAACAACTTCAAGGCAATTATTAAATTCATTGAGAAGAGGGAAACAATGGGAGTAGTGGCCATTATGATCACACAAGGCACAAGGGTGATTTGTGCGTAAAGTTTGGAGTTTCTTGGGTGGACCCGGCAAGTTAACATGGACTTTAGGGATATTTGACTCGGGGAACATTTCATGAATAAAATGTTTGAGATGAGGAAGCTTAGGACAATTATTGGTGGTGTGCCCAATGACTTTACACAAAGCACAAGGAGGGGACAGATTTGGGGCCTAAGGGGCTAGAGGTGCTGGGGGAGCCTTGTCCTTAGGTTCTTTCCTCTTAACTTTACCCCCCTTTTTGGGTGCTTTCACAACAGGAATGGGTTCCTGTTGAGGTTGTGATGGAACTGAAGTAGCGGCAGGGGCTGTAGGGACCGGTTGTACTGGGGTTTAAGCATGATAAGTTCTTAATTGACTAGATAGAATGCTTGCAAGGTGATCGATGTACCATACTGGGATTTCCAAGGTCATGTTAGGAAGGACTAGCGAAGCAATGACAGGTATAGAAAATACTCCCTGAGGGGAGAATAAGAAAGGTATCTGGCCTGCAGTGTAATGTCTTGGCGAAATAGCTCCTAGATGGTTGAGACCTGGAGGAATGCTTCCTAGTGGAAACATAGGAGAGGCACCCACAAACAGAGGAGGTCCGGGGGGGTGGATCCAGAGGGCTTAGCTGGGATGGTAACTGCAAGGTGCTGAGAAGCTGGTTGCAGATCAGATGTACTAGAGTGCTTGAGAGATGCCCGTGATGCTTGTAACATGCAAACACTCATAGATTTAGGCTTTGAGATGGGAGGGGGGGGGGGGGGCCAAGGAAAGCACCCAACAATGAGGAATCTTTATAGATTATGGGTGAAACACCGATGAGAGGAGGTGAGTACTTCTCTTCAAACATCGATGAGATAATGGATTTGGGGGAGGTCATGGATGTTGCCTCATAGTGAGTTAGTTGATCGATGGTAACAATCTTCCCTTCATGGGGGAAGAACATCTTGCGGAACATCACGGATGCGGCAGCTGACATGGAATATGTGTAACTATGACCTAAGGGAATGTTGCAATCCAAAGGGGCATCAATAACCTCAATGTCAACATGGATAGTCTTGCCCGCAAGGGTCACTGGATAGTTGCGGTACATGCCTAGAGGTTGGGAAGAGTGTCCATCCCAAGCATGCAAAGTGATTGTGGAGGGGGACAACTCAGGTGACTTAATTTGTTTCCAAATGGCAACAGACATCACATAGGTGGATGCACCTTCGTCAATAATGCATCGGGAGATGATAGAATTACGGACTCAGGCTGGTACCTTGAAAGAAACAGATGAAGGAAATGGGGGATGTTCTGATGTATCAACTGGGAAGACAATCAAATGATCGTCAAAAGGATCAAATGTGCCCAAAGCAGTTAGTAGAGCTTTCTTTTGAGATGGTCATGACTGGAGGACTTCCAACATCAACATGGAAGTAGGTGATTGCGCTAAGTCGTCTACTATATTGTATGTATGAGCAGCTCAGTTAGAAGCTGCATTACGGCGTAATGGTCCTTTTGGGATCTTGGGAATGGCCTGAACTTTTGGTTGATGGATCTATAAAGGACCATTTGGTGTCGTAAGAGGTTCAACATATGCTTTGGTTTTGGAATCAGTGGCGGATGAAGTTGATGGTTTGTCATATTGACGCGAATGAGTTTGCAGGTTGATATCGGAGGGGTTAACCTCTTCAAAATTCATCATAAGGATCTGGTAATCACCAGGACCAGAAGGTTAGGGGGATGGGCTACTTGACTGGGCTGAGGTTGGGCAGCAACAAATCCTTTCCGAGGGAAAGGATTTGTAAGCACTACCAGTTGAGATGGTGCAAGATTTTGAGGCAATTGTTGACCTCTAGAAGTTGCTTGAGCTTCCCACATTTGGCATAACTAGGGTAAGAGAGGACACTCATGTGTATAAAGGCCATGTACACCACAACATGGACAAGGCTTGTTTGTATGAATAGCCTTGTTATGCTTGGGTTGGCTGCCCTGTTTGGTCATTGGTGTTAGGCTGGTTCCCCTGGGGTTCACTAGGTTGGTTAGCTTGATTACCCTTGCTACCCTTCCCCTTATTATTTTTCTTCGAATATTGGGGATTGGTTGCACTATGTTTTGCAAACACTTGACCCTAAGGGGGTGGTAGCTGCTGGGTATAAGGATGCATGGGAGGTTGCAGTGTTAATTCTTGAGGGGCTAGAGCACTCGACTGTGCATAAGGAGGAGCAACAGTTTGGTAGATAGGTTGGGGCCCTAAAAACATGTTGCTACTAGGAAGGGCCTAAGTGTTAGAGGAATTGGTTCCCCCTTGCACATAGCCATAACTTTTCTGAGGATATGGAGTAGGGTGTGAAAGGGTTTCAACAATATTGTCGATGGCATGAGATGCCCCTGTGCATTGGCACTTCCAGGACAGGCAAGGACTGAAATGATGGTATAGACATAACTGGATTGCGCATAAATCAGGTCATATCTTAGAGATGTTTGGAGAGATTCTTCCTTGGTTTGAGTAAAATGGGAATCGACATCTTTTCCAATGGGTGCTAAGAGGCTCCTAAGAAACCAATCTAGATAGACACGTCTTCGAAGGGAGGGGAACCACATGTGCTCCTCCTTATACACCACTCTTCAACATGGTCGAAAAGGTGAGTGGCAGAGGACTAACGGAATGAGTTCAATAGCTCCATACTAGTGTCGTATCGGAGAGGTAACTGGAAATATGAGAGAAATGATTTAGCAGGCATCAGGAAAATGGAATGAGATGTGGTGGGCTAGTCTACATACCATTTTTCAGCGTCTCCAGTGAGCGTGCATTGGAATTGTCGAAGACGAATGGAGTCATGGGTAATGGAGTTGGACAAACACCACATGTGGAAGGATTGGACATGGTTGGTAGAATTCTCTCCAGCATTACCCTCAAACTTTGGGATGTCTGAAGGAAGCTTATTCGGCATAGAAGACCAACTAGCATTGTGGTGTATGGGGTCATTTATCAACTAGCTAAAATCCAGTAGACTTAAACTAGCCATAAAGGGGAGCATGGGAGCTACCGAAACGGTTCCTGAAACTATTCCGCTTGATGTGACCATCAGGATAGAACCAGGTCCAACACCAAGTTGGGTTCTTGCACGAGATATGGGTCCAGACATAGTGATGATATGCGGTGAAGGAGGCTTGGAATCAAAAGAACCAGGAGAAGAGTCAGTATGGGGACTCAGAGGGCTATGAACTCGAACTCGATGGGGAGGGGTAATATGCCCAAGAATAAACTGGGGATGAAGGCCTAATAGTCTCCATGACAAATGCCTAGGTGGTACAATGGTGGTAAGACACACGTGACATGGAAATGGTGAAGGGATATCAAAAATATGCCTTGTCTCGGTGAGGGGATATAAATTATTATGTTAAGCCTTGTTTTGGCAGTGTAAAACAAGCGCCCTTTTCTTAAGGTGTGCTTGTGTGTGCAAGTGTATTTATTGATTAAGCCCAGATCGTGTTTTTAAAAAGAAAATTCCTGCTAAAAATAAACTGAAATTAACAATAGAAAATGAACAGCAAAACAATTAACTAAACCCCACCCAAACTGGGTTTGAAAACAATGTGTCGGTTGGTGGCTAAATCGACAGAAAATACACTAAAAAGGTCAAGATATCTAAACGTTGGTGTGACTAGGATCAAGTGACACTAAGATGCTGGAAAGTGGTGCACGAACAGCCAAAAACCAGAGAGGAAGATCGCTATAAAAAGATAGGGAGATGGGTGAAACACCTAGGGAAACCGATGGAACCCTAAGGCCAATGACCAAACAAGTTGTAATGTGAACTATGGATGGTGACAATCTATCTTTATAGATCTAAAATGGAAGGGTACAGATCTAGAAAATATGGCTGAAAGTGTTGTAGAAACTCAGACTACTCACTCAGCTAAACTCCTCCTGTAAAGGTGGAAGTGTACTAGAAGCCCTAGGGGGGATAACTTCCACTTCAATGAGTAAGTCGGAGTATATCAAGGCTTAAGCGGAATGAGACAAAGGTCAAACAACCCAGTAGGAAGCTCTCAGCAAAACCCAAAAATAGATCTGATAAGAACCCTAAAACCAAAAAATCGCAGGTACTTACCTCTTTTAGGGTGGGATTGCACTTTTTGGGCTGAAAGGTGCGCTCTGGAGCCCAAATCACACTTTTTGGGTTAAAAAATTGTGATTTTTTCTCCGTAATTGTCGGTCGGCAAATCTCGAAAAAAGTTGTCGTCTTTGTCACGACTGGTTCCTATGACCTGTGGAAAATACCGGAAAGATTGCGGAAATCAAAAATTTAACATATCTAGCGTTAAAAAGCGAGGAAACATTAAGAAGCTAAAAAAGAAGAAACCCTAAGCTGAAAACCAAAGGTCAGCCAAGTTTCTGGATCTGAAGTATAAACCCAGCGGAGTCACCAATTTTGTACTAGTGTTTTCTTCTCAATGATGTATGAAAAGAATACACTTAAGATTGTGGATGACAAACAATCTCAACAATATAAATGGTTGTTAAACATTGTAGATCTGCAACAACTGATAAAAACAAAACCTGCCAAAATTCTGATATATGCCACAATCATAGTTAAACATCAAAAAGAAATAGTAATAACTCCAATCATCCAATGGAAACTAGATATACAAAGAATAGTTTTTATTATAACACATGTGAAGGGATCAAATAGATGTTACCAGTCCGCCTCTATGGGATGGGTGCTTGGCTATCCTCAAACGTCTTCATCTTGTGTAGAGACTATCTCCTCTATAATGTGTAAACCCAACAAAAATATGGTGTGCGACAATAAAAATAATCAGAGTTACAACAGTGAGTGCAACAATGAAAATAATCAAAAGTGAATAATGAATGGAAAATCCTTCTATTTATAACAAAATATTAAGTTATCCTCAAATAACGAGCAATAATAAAATATTATTAACCCCATTCTTGGAATAACCACTTGGAATATTTTACTATATTTGGTTAGGAGGGAAAACGTATTTAAACTTTTATTTAGAAATAATAAATAAATAAATAAATGATTTATTTATCATCTCAAGAAATTGGTTAAGGAATAATAAAAAAATAATGATTTATTTAATTATTCCTAAGGGATTTAGTCAAATTTGACAAAGAATAATAATTAATTATTCTTAGAGAAAAATAAGATAATTAATGATTTATCTGTTTTATTTTCATGATTGGGTCAAATATGACAAGGAATAATAATTGAACAATGGTTTAATTAATTATTCCTAGAAGGAAATTAAATAAATAGTGATTTATTTAATTATTCTTCATGGGTTTGACTATAAATTACTTAACAAAGGTGCTTTATTAAGTAATTTCTCGTGGTGAAAGCAATTTTACTATGGTAAAATTGGCTTTACATGGTTTACTTCGATCCATCAAGTAAATTACGCTAGATGATCAATTTTTTGGTGATAACAATTGGAGTTAGAAGCTATAGGAGTTTGTGACATCACCCTTCCTTTAGAGCACATGAATTTTTCAATCCAGGTTTAATGGGATAGGAAATTTAGAATATTGTCTTATCCCTCTAGCTCATTAATCTTATTCTTTGGTTTTGTTTCTCATTAGTGGATGCTTGTTTTCTTGTTTTCAAGTTCAGTTGAGTTGGGTCATGGTTGGAATTTTGGTGTCCCCTTACATGTTTTAGGCCTTGCCAAAATACTTTCATCTATCATTTCTTTTTATTTTCTCCTATCTATATATTGACATTTCCCACTTTGTTTTCACAGAATCCCTTGGTTTTTGTGTCTTATGGGTTTTCTCAATATTTTCCCTCTGAGTCATGAACGTTTGTAGGAAATATTTCTAACCTGGATATTTCTTTCCTAGTGCAATATGCCCTGAAAGCGAATGTGTAGTTTTTTGGTGGGTGGGGGTAAATTTCCTTAGGGAAAGGCTCATGCCCAAGCCTATGCCCAAGAAGCTATAGTTGTCTTCCATTCAACCACACCCCCTGAAATTCATGAATAAATTTTTCAACTTGAAGATCTCACAACCAATGACTGACAAGCTTATTCAGATTTGGAAATCCAAGAAGCGGTAGATAATTGGGTTCCAAACACTAGTCATACTAGGGAAGATGAAGCCAATACTTGAACTCCATCACTTTCCATTGGAATATGAAAACACTGCTAGGCAAAGTCTTGAAGGAAAAGATGAATACCACAATGATAACATCTCTTATTTGAATGAAATCAAGAAGGTGCAATGAGATCAGTGCTTCTACCTTGCTAGTTTGGATTCCCAACCAGCTCACCTAGAAAGCCACCTTTAGTGCGACATAAAATCTCCTACTTCATCCAATATTAGTGCTCAAGACCCAACTCTAGTTACTTCTTCAGACTCTTGATATCATTTTATGCCTTCTAGAAAAAAATTTATTTATTTTTGTAGTTTAGTAATGGTAGTTTTAGTAGTTTCTAAGTATTAGTTGTTTTTACTTGACATTACTTGAACCTCAATTAACATTAAACATATATGGTTTCCCTAGTGGTTGATTGAGATCGATCTTTACATGAATAGTGCTATGTTTATTTGATGTATGTTGAAATTTAGAGGTAATAAAATCTTAATTATATATATAGACACACACATATATATGTATGAACTATATCCTTCACGATCCTACATCCCTAAAAATATGGGAGGTCAAAGGGTGAGTCATAATATTGTAATAGAGTCAAACGGTCATGTACATAATAGGGTAGAGGCCTAGGGATTGGCTGAGATTTTGAAAACTATAAGGATGGAAGTACTTATATATAAGGTTGGTAATGAAATATTGATCAAACACCAAGTTTAGCAACAAAGAAATAACACCTAGATTCTACAAAGCTTAAATCATGTGCACTAGAAGATATATGAAAGAACTAAATCCATGCAAGCAACAAAACTTATAGTATAAGATAAAATGACGATACAAATCACTCAAGGCAATCTAAGACTTCTAGTAGACATCAATCAACCGCTGCAAGATAATAAATAAAGAATATAGGAATACCCTCTGATGTAGGTAGTATCCAAAGACACCACTAGCTAGACCTAATAAAAGGAGGCCTGAGAATGATGAATTAGAGGAGGAACTCAAGAAAATAAAGCCTCCTACATTCAATGGATAACACAATAAAGGTGAGGAGGAGTCGTAGCAATTGGGAATAAATAAGCATCTTCAATTATGTAATTATTATCCCAATTTGAAGGCCATAATAGCTATCTATCACTTGGAGTGTAAGGCATCCATGATGTTGAAGCACCCCAAATGGATTAAGAACCTAGATGAAAAATAGATAATTTGGGAGAAATCTGAGAAGAACTTTTAAAGGAAGTACCTATCTAAACACTATTATGATATAAATATGTAAGAGTTCTTTAAAATCAAGATGGAATATGACTATAGACGAATATGAGAGAAAGAAAAAATTTAGTTGTTGAAGTGTGTTGACTTTATTAAGTATGGAAAAGTCAAAATCCATCGATTCCTTAGTGGGTTGCCTCCTTATTATAGTGACAAGATCATGTTTGATGAATCTAGGACCTTAGAAGAAACAATAAGTTAAATACCTCGATGAGCTGAATAAGACTAAGCATCCATTCCAAGGAAAACATGTTGACATCCCCAAGAAAGTTGATTGGTTGGACTTGAGCTTGGTTTGGATGTATTAGTGCTTTCAATGCTAATAGTAGAGAGTTAGGATGCACTCAATGCCCTAGATATCTAGATAAGCCATGAGGTAGTGAAATCCATTTGTATAACCTTAAACAAATTGATTGTAATATCATGATTTGATCCCTTATACACTTTGCATTTAAATATGTTTTAAATGCTTTTTTGCCTGAATATTTTTATTAACATTTTTAACCTAACATCATGAGGTGGATATTCCATGATGAATTGAACATATTGTATACTTTAATATATTGATATTCAATAAAAATAATGCAATTGTCTTTAGTGCGACTTTTTGGACTTTCCAGTGTCAGAATCCGGCAGAAAATAATAAAAATTAAACTTAAAATTTAAAAAAAATAATAAAATAATAATAATAATAATAATAAATAAAAATTAAAAATTAAATTACCTTGGTTGTATTCTAGTATTTGTTGTAATAAATAAAAAAAAAATGAATAAATAAATAAAATAAATTAAATAAATAAATAAATAAAAATAAAATAATAAATAAAATAAATATATAAATAATTTTGAGGTGAAATCTTTTTTTGTTATTTAAATTGGTTTTTTTATTGTATATATGGATTCAACACCCTGAAAAACCCCTACGGAACTTCGATTTGCAGGGTTACCCATCAAGCTTGTGATTTCAAACAATTTCGGCTGGAATTTAGAGAAATTAGACCAGAAAAAACCTACAGAAAAGCTTCCAAAAAATCTCACTAAAGACAACTCAAAAAAATTATAATAAGATAACAAGGTTAACTCATATATTTTTAGCAATGTATCTCCCCTACATGTAGGGAACAAAAGGAGAACTTCTTAAGTATTATACATAGAAAATTCAAATGGGAGAAAAAGAGGCTAAAAAGGACAGAGGAGAGGAATTGAAAGGGGGCGAATGGCTGAAAAAAATGGAAACCATTGCATTTTTATATAAGACCAGCTATGAAAATAAATGAACACACCTATGGAACGAACCAATAAACTACATAAAAAATACCTGGGAATTAAGGTAACAGTTTGAACCTTTCTATACCCTCTTTGAAGATCACTGAAGAGAGGAAATTATGAGTGATTGAGAAGTGGAGGAGGAAGAAAAGGTCATAAATGAAATGAAATGAAACAAAATTTTAATGTCCACGAGATTAGATATAGTCTATGGGACCACTAGATTCCTTGATTTTTTCCTTTTGTAATTCAATCCTCTTATTATTCAAATTAATGATGAGCTGACCCAACCTTCTAATAGTCCTATAACTGAATAGACAATGTCAAGGAACCGATGTTAATGTATTGTTGTAACTATCTCTGATGTCTCTAAAATAATAAAATTCCAAAGAAATTGTGTTTTCTTAGAGCTGATATGTCTTCTAAAGAACTTGGCAGTGAAAATTGATTTGGTTTGGATTCTGTTAGTTCCAGTCTTCGTAGCCTGTCACCAGGGATCAAATTGGGCTCTTACTATGTCTGGTTTTCAGAGATATTTTGCACATGATCTTTAGTGCAAAATATGTCATAAGTGTGTCCATCAGAAGAAGCTTGGAAAGAGCTTTCCAACGGTATATCGCACTCCCAAAACCAACTCCTGGTTCAGAAGATATGACCAAATGAATGATTGACTCACAGGTCTCCCCGTGTAGCAGCTCATGATCTTGAGAAAAGGGAGATGCAATTCTTGGTAATTGAGAACATGTTTCCAATTCATGGCATAGGGCACTATACATTGTTGACAGTGATATTTCTAGTGAAAAGTTTACAACTTCTAGTCTCATGGTTCTAGATAGGAATTACTTGGAGATTTATAGGTATGAATCTTAGGAGGTTCAACTATTCAAACATATATGACTCGACAACAACTTTTTCTAACAATATTGGCACTGATGCAACTGGCTTATCAATAAATGGTTTACTGCCATCCTTACCTACATCTCTTCCAAACTTCTCAACTCAAAGAATAGTTGACATGTCAAAGAAATGGAAAGCTCCCCCTTTGCCAGAGGGTCCCATAGATCTCCTCATTGGGGTCCTTTCTGCAATAATCGCAAAGCGCGTGGATATGAGGAAGACATGGATAATTTCAAAAGCCTTTGGTGAGATGGCTCTATGCCTATTGAAACCCTAAAAATTATTCTTCTATGAAATCCATGATACAAGGACAAGATAAAGTTGAAAACTTAGAGGCTTTTATTATGGCATTAGTATGTTCAGATGTTGAAAATATTGCAACAGGAAACCACTAATGTTTTGGTCTGAATGATGGCACTAGAACTAATGCTCTCCTAGCATCTGGAAAAATTGAAATTCAGGGGAAGATGAAATGGTCCTATTTAATCAAGATATCGTCGTTATCATAATTTCGCTTCAACTCATAGCACCCTTGCACATAATGAAAAAAAGAGAAGTATGGCAATCTCACAATGGAAAAAGTGTCGGAGAACATTAAAGAAAAGCACCTGCAAGAATTCCTCAGTCAAAATTATAGTTTTGTTGTTGATCTTGTGAAAACAAAAGGGTCAATCTAGAATCTTTATAGCAGTAGTTTTTTCAAATCAAGAAATGATTTTCAATGGGAAGCTCAAGGCCTCAAAAGGTTCAAACTTCAAGTTGAAAGTCTCTTAGAGACTATAAAGTGGGACAAGAAAAGCCTGGTAGTTACAATTGCATAACACATCGATACAGGGGCTATTTTGATGCAAGGCTTTGCAAATAGGGAAGTTATTCATGGAACATTGACATCCTGCAAAGCTACATTCTACAGCTGATCAAAATCATCTCTGTAGGCAAACGGAGAAACTTCCTCAAATTTCATAAATGTATCAGATTTATTTATGGGTTGTGATTGTGATTCTTTGATATACCTTGGGAAACCTGATGGCTCAACTTGTCACACAAATGCAGAGACTCTGTTCCTCATGTTTTCCTGCCTATTACCAACTGCTACTCATAAATGAAGTCATTTTAATGATGATAATTGTTCAAAGAATGAGATCATGGTTGATCAAAACCAAGATAGTGCAAAGGAGTATGAGGAAATTTTAGCAAGTCTCACATTATAAACAATTGTTTCTTGTTTAACGTGTTCAAAGAGACCACAGGTGCAAAAATGTTGTCGGTTGTTTCAACAAAATTTTGTTTTATGCTCCAAAAAGTTCCAAGCACGCTAAAGAGAAATGATGACCGACAATTGAAGCTCATCTAGGAAATAGATGGACATGTTATGTGTTGTGTGTGAGATCAAAATGGGAACCATGTTATCTAGAAATGTGTTTACAATTTGGAGGTCCAGCTGAGCAACAAATTATGATCAGTAATATGCTGGGCTCAATAGATGAAAGCAAACCTTTGCAGGGAGACAAACTAGATAAGTTGCGGCTTGATTTTGAAGCAACCTTGCGCATTGATTCCAAGGATTCTTGTTTTTCTATCATGCTTACGATGAGAGCCGAAGGCAGAACTCAGCACCCCTGCATCCACAATACACAAAAGTCAAAAAATCGAAGCCAAGCCAATCTGGAGTGTGGCCTATGTGCAACGCTTACACCTAGGCAACAAAACAGAAGCAACAAGTCGCACAGTTAGTTTCTAAACACAATCATTATCATGACATCCAACCTTGGAGCAGAGTTCTTGCTTGATGCAAGGCCTGATATTCAACTCGTATGTTTCATTTCCAAATCTCCAAGCCACTCATGCTGCATATTACAAGTCATAATGCACAGGTCAAAGCTCGGCAAACGAGTCTAGTGTCAAGCCCATGAGAATGTTAAAAGAGAGCATTGAAAAAATGTTGAATCCAAGTGTCTGATTGATTAAAATGACAGAGGATTCATTCTATGGTGCTAAATATTTGATACAATATTACATTGTTAACATGTGGAGGTCATTTGTTTGATTAAATTGTCTGAGTGAAAGCATAATTCTTAGAACGTAGTTATTATTGCTTGAAGGATTGAGAAACCAGGATGCACAGTGTTGGAGATACTATTTCCACTATGTTATCACCTAGATTGACCTCAGGCTGAAGGGAGGCAATGTCAGGGTAACCACAAACCAAGCTTAGCCAAGTAGCTAGCCCTATTAGGCCGGGAGAGGGCTCTCTTCGTAAGGATCTCAGTCAAGATGACTGGATCAGGTAAAGGATTTTAGGCTAGGTATAGTAGCACGAAATTTTGATTGGATTTTGTAGGGGTTTTTCTGGATCAAGAGGAGTTGTGTAGTTTAAGGTCTGGGAAATTAGGTCAGAAATGCAGGGTGTTCTATAGGGCAAGGTAGGAATAGGCTTTAGCACTCTTAGGCTTCATGGGGTGAGATTTTTTAGACTAGTGAGAAGCTAAGAAGGGCATGTGAAACCATGGATCCTTCCTAGAATACAGAAAACATGAAATGGTGAATGGTTTCCCAAGGCAGAGCACCAATGCAATGAATTCTACCTATCAACTTGAAAACATTCAACTAGAAGCAATGAAATGATTAAAGAAGCATACAAAACACATTAACATATGATTACAGAAGGATAAACTGTACTAAAACTCATACCACATGGATCCCATAAAAATAGTTACAATTCTTATTAATCTCCTGCCAAACTGCTTACAAAAGGTGTACAATCAAGGTCTAAGCATCTAGCAGAGTCCAACCCTTTACAATGAGGAAGAAGAAGAAGATATAGACATAGACATTGTTTCACCCTCATCCCATCCTCAGGGGCTGAATACCCAAGATGAGGAGCTAATCTAACCAACATTGAACAAGAAAACAGGAATATAGGCATCTCAACAACTTGCCTCTAAAAGTGAAAAACTGATTCATTTGAGCTCAAACTAACTCCTAAAGCAATGAATCTACCTTATATTAATATTTATCCATCATATTTACAAGCCATGACATAAGTTACATAGTTAAATTATCCACCATGAGAGAGAATCCATGAAAAATAGTCAAAAATTCAGAAAATGATCATCCTGAGCAAAATTGCCCAACGCGCAACACCACTGGCCCAACACATAGCGCCACTTTTAGGTCCATTTTGGAGACCTTCCCGGAATCCAAATTGAGCACATGATAGCTCATTGGAAAGGTATTCAAGTCTAATTTCCAAAACACTTATAATTTCGTAATTTGAAGCTCATTTGACCCCTCAAAACTTGATTCTCACAAGACTACTTATGTGTGTCCAAAAAGTGGCAGAAAGGTCATTTTTAGGGTGTTTTTTGACCTTTTTGTGGACCAGTTCTGCCTCAAAAACTTTGAAACTTGCTAGGGTGAATGTCCTCATCACTATGAATCCAAAACTTCAAGCCATTTATTCAATGGGTTCCCATAACTGTGCTTCTAGGCTATTTTCCTGTGTGTACAATTTTCAAATTTTGCAAATTACAAAAATCGCTCCAAACCTATCCAAAAGTCATGAACAACACCACCATCAAGGATCTTGATGAGCCAAGGAAGCTTCAGCAAGCAATATAAGCCTATCCTCCTCTTTCTTTCCTTTCAAGGCCCGCCTTAGGCTAGCTTTCATTTTCTTGACCCTCATGTTGCAAATCTTGTTTCAGGTCCTATAATGATAGGCCATGTGTCGAATCATTTGATTATCTCTATTGGCCTTCTATAGCAGCTTCTCAAGGTGCAAGTTTATTCTCTAAAGCCAAGTCTCTCTATCCTCTTCAATCTATTTCTCAATGGGAGTCAAAGTAACTTGTGCCTCTTTACCACTTTGTCATTTTACCTTGAGCATTTCTAGCTCCATGAGGACTTGTTTGTCACTCAACTGTTTGTTTTCTTGCTCCAATTATGTGATGACATACTTAGCCCTCTCAAAATTGTCCATCAATGCTTGGACTTGAGCCTCCTTTTCCTATATGATGATGTCTTTGATTGTTTATTCATCCTGAGTCTCTAAATCAATGGTTTGAGTGTGATGTTGCTCAAACTCATTATGCTCTGCTAGATCAAAGTCTCTTTCCTCCTCATCATCAAGGTCTTCCTCCTGCACCTTTTCCCTCCCTTTGTGTAGATGTTGTACCTATGCCTGATGTGTCGATGAAGAAGGCAAAGCCCCTTCCACATCCTGTGGAGCTAGCATTTTCCTATGAGCTGATGAAGAAGGCAAGGCCCCTTCTACATCCTATGGAGAAAACACTTGCCTATCTACTGCATATAATATCCTAGTGCCTCTCTGATATGTCATGTAAATGGGCACCTCAGTAGTTCTTGTCTCCTTGGCCTCCTCATCTATTTTCACTTGGCTTGAAGGTCCTCCTACTTTTGAGACACTAGTGAAGGAATTTGAGGACCCCTGAATATGTCATCAGCAATAAATGTCTCCCAAGAGATGTTGAGGAGACTAAGATGATGGAGAACAATGATCTTGATCAAAGACTAATGACAAATACTGCTCATCTACTAAGGGTATGGCTTCTTCTGCACAAAATGAGCCATCTTCTCAATGTTCCTTAACAAGAAATAAGGGAGGTTCAATATCCTCACCCTGGTAAAATTCATGAGAAGCCTAATGTGTTATGTGTATAGCCTAGAGAATCTACCCTCACAAGTGAGATATTTCATGATGATTTTCATCATGGGAACATACTTGTTTTCAAAAAATTTGAAAGGAAACAATCTCTTCACCTCATTTCTATATTGAGGTTCGATATAAGGCTCATAATAGTGTTCATCTAGGTCCTTGGCCTTGTACCACTTCTCACCAACATTAGGAATCATGGTTGCATCTGAAATGATGGAAGGTGAGATCATGAATGTCACCCCAGCAAGAGTGAATTTATTGTTCTGAAGATGAACTACAAGGAGTCTGGTGAGCTCTGGGTGGTATTGGACTCTCTCTACTTGTTCACAAAACTCATAGTAGCTAAGATATCTGAAACATGAAATAGCCAACTATGAAGCCTGCAATTCCCTAAGGTTTAATGGCTCTTCTCTAATAATCTTGCCTCCCTTATGAGGTTTTCTTTACTGTCTAGTTCTCTCTACTGAGGTATCACTTTCTGTATTTTCCTCCTCATAGTCCCAGCCTTCTCTTTCCATGTTTGCAAGGTATAAGGTTGTACACTCCTAGAAAAGGGATAAGGGGAATGAATAGGAGTGTTTTAGGAGTGAAGGGATGTGTTAGGGTAGACTAGAAAATGAAGGGTAAGATGTCAATTATGAGAGTGAGGAGAGGGGTTTTAGGATGAGAGAATATAATGAGGGGATATGTATGGATGGGATATGTAGTGATGTAGGGAAGAGATTTAAGTTTTAATGATAGGTGATGAGGACAAACAGAGGGGTTTAGGGTTTTTAGGATAATATGGAGTGAAACTAGGGTTTGATTTTTATCATGTTAAATTACTTTAAGCCTTGCATTTGCAAATGTAATGACGAAGTAAAGGGAGTATAATTACTTGTTATAGGGATGAAAGGGTCAATTGAGAGACAAGAGGAAGTTTGCTTAAGAAATGGGAGGTTTTCTAGTTGTTCTGCTCAACGCGTAGCGCCACCCCACAGACGTGCAACACCACCCTCAATGCGCAACGCCAGTGTAAAAATACACTGGGAAATTTCCAGACGCGCAACGCCAAGTCTTCAACGAACAGTGCCAACCTGCCTTGCCTAGAAGCGCAGTGCCACTCTGCCAATGCATAGCACCAAGCTTCCAATGCCCAAAATTCCCTCAAGCTTGCCTCTCCTTCTCACTTTTTGATTTCTTGTTTACTAAATGAGAATAAATATCTTTGAAAATGAAATGTGAGGGCTTAAATAGGAGAAGATTTTGACTTTTCACTTGAAAAGACCCACTTTTCTAATGTTCCTTGTTCTTTTTCAAAACTCCGTTTTAATGCCTTTTCTTCTTGTATCTTTGTAGGTGGATAAATGCTCAATTTGACTTGAATTTTGCAGTGTTTCTTTGTCTTGCAGCAAGTAGATATTCTCGGGTGTAGCTAAGATCAATTATTACATATAGTGACTTAAAATTACATATGCAATACAAATAAACTTAAATACTGTGTTTTTACCTCAAAAACATGTTTTTCAGGTGAAAATTACATTAGGTTAAAAGATAATAATTTTCAGTAGCTCATGCTTGATTTATTGATCATCCTCATACCCTTGCTGACCTTTATTTACATTTTAAAATCAAGTTCTTGACCTTGGTGATGAAACCCTAAGACCTAATGAAATCATGCCCTCTAAACTAACGAAATCATGGTTGCAGATTGATCATAAAACCATAACTGAAGACAACCTGAAGAAGGATCAACAAGTATACTCTATGAGGAAAATATTTAGATTCTCTGAAGAGAGGAAAATCATCAGCGGATTGGTATGTCATGACCTAATGGAATGATGCAAAATTTTTAGTATGGAAACCCCTAAAATGAAAATGCAAAGAGTGAATTTTGATCCCTGATGGAAGTATGTAGATACTGACACTAACAAATTCCATATAGGGAGTATTGAATCTCATTTTCCTTACTAAGCCCTAGGATTATCACATCATTCCTTATTAAGCCCTAGGATTATCACATCATGGGTAGTCTATGGTAGAAAAATAAGTACATATGTTTTGGATAGAGAATCACTCTACCTCATTTCATTTTATTATTCTTAGACTTCAATATTCACAACAAATAAGAAAGAAAACCAAAGATATGGTTGGGTGAAAAATCACTCTATCTTACTCATTTCCATTTCCATTTCTTAGACTTCAATCTTCACAACAGACAAGATTTTCTTTCTATTTCATGAATCTTGTCTTCAATTAGATCGAGGGCATTTTCTATTACAGAGTAAATCTAGACATTTTGATAAGGGAGTGTAGTTGTTTCTCTTAGCATATGTAGTAGTTAACTTATTTTCGTGTGCATACTTCCACATATAATTTCACCGCAAACTTTAATTTCACTAACTTTGCATGAGAATAGTTTTCAGAATTGAGTTTGCTAAGTCCGAAAGAAGATAAACATTCATTTCAAACAGTTACTTATTGGGTAGTGTTTGATGTCCTTGGCCCTCCATGATCATTTATGTGCAAAGGAAGCTTCATATATAGCTTCTAAATATAATATACTATTTAAAGGATGACATATTTTTAAACCCCTCCCTCAGCGAATGGGGTTCCCTTACAAAAAATAGAATGATTTCCTTTGCAGTGACATCATAGATAATTTTCCTTTGTCTAGCTCGAACAATGATGCCCATTTTGTTTATCTAGTTTTAATAATTAAGGTGAGCTATTTCAATCCACATATATGAATACTGTTATTTTTCTAGATTTTGGAAATGGAATCATGGTTTTTGTTTTTGGTGGAGGAAACCGTGACAGAATATCAATAGATTTCGCAGTACAAATATTGCAATTATAGATTCATGGTTTTATTTCATCTAGAGGGACAATTTTTTACAGTTTTCTTGCTATTACTTTTGGTAGGACCATAATAAACTCAACCAAAATGACGATAGTGCAAACATATATACATATCAAATTGGACATATTGGTGTGGTGCAATCATTTTCTATTGTTTATACATAACAAATAAATGCAATCCATCTTCTAGTTTTCTTAACAACATTATTTGCTAAATAATTGGTTGTAGTTTTCTGAGTAATAGTGTTTTGATTTCTTTTTGTTGTTGAATCCACCCATATAAAGGGAAAAAAATGTGTTTACATATGAGGACCTTTTTCTTTTACTGAGGAGACTGTATTGAAGAGAAATGTATTCACCGTGTTGTGTATTTACTAATAATGTTGAGTAATGGGTGAATAATTGGTTATGTTTAATATTTTCTGAAGAAGTGTTCTATCTTTTTTTGGAACTCGCGAGGAGTATTCTTCAAACTAATTGGAATTACTTTCCATGGGTAATGGCCATGTAGAACAAAGGTTGTTTTATTCCTATTTTCTAGGACAATTCCTATTTGATAAAATCAAAATTTCAAATAAAACTTGTTGAAAATATTTTTTCCTTTGATCTTTTGTAAGAGTGAACTTTTGTTGAGTAGAGGATACCTAAAATATTGCAATACCTTATTTAAAGGTTAAATTTACCTCTAACCTCAGATCTTCTTGGATTTATTATCTATGTCTCTTTTAGGCCTCTTTAATCACCCACTCTTTTAGCTAGGGAATATTCTTGATTCACTTTTAGGCCTCTTTAGTCACTCACTCTTTTAGCTAGGGAATATTCTTGAATCACTATCTTGATGTGGTGATCTTCCATAGCCTACAATTACATTCCTTCTAACTTAATATTTTTGTCTTTGAAATATTGTTCTACGACATTTGGGAGTGCACTAGGGAAATTTTTGAAATAATATTTTATCTGTACAGGATTTTCATATCTTCCTAATTCAATAGGAATTTTCTACATAGAACACAATATTTGTTGTGAAAATTCATATTGCATAGCTTTAGGACATATAAAAATTTGTGGAATACTCTGACTATATGAGGATCAAGGTCGTGAAATTGAGAAGACAAAGCCTAAAGAATTACTTCATTGGCTTTTAGGTCATTTAACATATCACCTCTACATCTATGTGGAAGCCATCTTCACCAGGTGGCAGCTAGCCCAGTGAACCCATTAATGAGTTGTGTAGCCATATATCTATCAATGAGGATAACATCTTCAACCTTTTTAGTGGTGGTCCAATTCAAGAGTAATTTGACAACATCTCTTATTTCATCCCTAGATTGGCACCCAGATTTTATTATAGGGTGATTTAGCATAACAGAAATGACTCCATTCATCCCATTAACGTTAAACATTGAGGGAAAAAAATGGTGGGATAAAGAAGGCATTGGCGTATCTTCAAGCTCATTTTTTATGCTCATTACTTGAAGATATCTTTCTTGATATTGTCGTTTTAATGGGTGAGGCCACTTTTTCATAACAGAGAGTTCATCGAATAATATATGATTTAGTGAATTATTTTTAGTTTCTTTTAAATCCCATTTCATTATTTTTCTTGGAACATTCCAAATGATTTATTCCTTCTATGCTTGTATTTATTCTCAGTATCCCTAATCAGGATTGGAATTTCAATATAGACCCACCCATCAAATTTGTCGGTTTTCAGACCTCCCCGACCTGTCTTCGCGGTTTCAAAGAAATATCTTGACAATTTTGTAAATTTTTAAATTAGATTTGATAGGAAAATAACCTCATAATGGGGAATTTTCCCGTAAAACTCCATCCCTTTCCCTAATGATGTCTTTTTTTAGCACTGTGTGGTTCCTAATAGGTTTTTATGACTTCTTCATGTGTTACTCTACATGTGCTAAGAGTTCATCTAATAGATGAAGCCTGAAATCGACTTTAGACAAGGAGGCTCTTAGCTTAGCAATGTTTATTAAGACATGAGTCAAGATCTTGGTTTTGTTAGACATTGCTTTTAATTTAGATGTATATGATACCACTTGTAACATTTCCTTATGCAGGTCATATATATTCATACAAGTCAAATGAACTTGGAAATTTGAATAGTTTAGCAATTTATATTCATATGAGAGTGTGTTCGATATTCCATAAAAGTGAACTGCATATACTCCATTTTTATCTTTAAGTCATTTGAATATTGTCTAAAAGGAACAGGGAGATATTTCTACCAGTTAAATAGGATTCTTCTCAACTTTGAAACTTTTTAATATTTCAAAGTCCTTTTCTTGGAAGAGAGACCATATTTAATTGAGTGGATGGAAGAGAAAATCTTATGGATCTTAGGCCTTGTATATTATCAGCCTCTCTTGACATGCCAGACATTTGGGGCTTGTTCCAACATGTCCACAAATTTTTTTTTATGATTGAGCAGTATCATAGATATGGGCCATCTCAGTTGTAGGAGGATTTGATTTTATAAGCTTCAAGGAAAGGGATCTATTTAGAGCAATATAGGTTTTTTCTAGCATTTGATTCCTGCTATATAAGTAATCATTTGTGTTTTTAGATTCTAATATTTTCCCCATGAGATAGGATTAAAAATACCTATTCATTCAAAGGTTATAGATTGAGCTTATTGAGATTTATCTTTCTCTACCACATTGTGCCAACACGAGTTGTGTTGGATAGATTAACACAAGGGAAAATGTGTTTCCCTACCAAACTTAACAACAACCATGAACTTGTGTTGAATGATTCAAGAGTTTATTGACATGCCAAATCCTGCAGGTAGAATATAAACTTTGAGGAGATTATAGATGTATGGATTAGAGAGATTCTAACTCATGTGGATTCTCATAAATGTGAACAAGATACTGAAATGTTTCCTCCAAAATTTTCCAGTCAACTTCATCGTCACAAAATTCATAATAGCAATGAAGAAAATGATCATGAAAGTGCTCAAAATATTTGTCATGTGATTTTTGCAACCTTAAAATCTTTTGATTGAGTGCTTTACATTCATAAATAACAAAAGCACAGCATAATTCTCTGAACATGTGATCAAAAGAGTGTATAGAGGTTGTGGGCGATGTGTGACACCATTGCTTTATGCACCCTTCAAATGTGAAAGTGACAACCCACAGGAAATGTCATCTGAGGGGAGATCATGCATGTCATAAAAGCCAGCAAAGGCAATTGTGTGCCTGAATAGCGATGTTCCGTTATTGCCATTTAACTTATATTTTGACAAGTCATCTATAACGCTTGCTGGCACATCAAAATCAACAAAGTTAGACAAACATGTCAGGGTTGTGATTTGGACAGAAGTCGGTAAATATGTGTAGAAATTCAAAGCAGAATTTAACGGCTCAGCTTGTCATTAGTCCCTCCTTCGAGCACCATAAATTTTGAGAGTGTTGGACTTGCCAACATTTAGAGGATCTCCGCAATAATAAGTCCCAACTATACCTCAAACCATTTAGAATAGGATTCCCAGCAGTGGGTGGTAGTGTAATTCCTTGACTGTGGTAGTGTGCAGAGGTAAGTATGATAACTTTAGGTGAGAGAAAGTGTGTGACCTTGCGGTGAGTCAAGTGCATTACATTGGGGTTCTAACACGGAGGGGAAAAGGAAGTGTGACCCTTAGAATCCTGTAATAGTACACAGCTGGAAAGGAACACATGAGCGGAATGACATCATAAGCTAAAATGTGGAATAGTACACAAGTTAAATTCATGGGTTAATCCAACAACACACATTCAACAATATTTGTACAATTGCATAAAAAGTAGTTCATAAGAAAAGTTGTAAGTTAGACAACAAACATTGCTAAAGCAACCAAAATAGTCCAACTACAATAACAAGATATAAATGAAAGTGCGTTGGCTCTGATATTATTATTATAAGTGAAAGTTCCATCCATACCTACACCATTGGCAACCACTAGGCTCAATAGTGGAACATTACAGCCAAGAACACCTTCTCCTCCAAAGAAGTATACTCGCTCTATGTTATGGAGAAGCCAAGGCTCATCACAATACTCTGAAGCCTTTTCTAAGCCTAAGCCTAGCCAAAATATTGGCCCCCAAAAGCCCTCTCTATGAGTTATGAGGTTTTATTCATAACAATGAGTGGGGTGACCTTCGACATTCCCCTTTGTGACTCTTTGACTACCCTCATGACTCTTCAACTTCTTTACAAGTAACTCATTACGCTACATAGTGACTGTTCACATTCAACTAATGACACTTGGAATTTCACTTACAGTATATTTACAAATAGTATTACATTTTCCACATGTACCCATGTGAGACAAAATAGGCTAGAGATAGCCTAACAAGACAAAACACAGTGACTCCCAAGTTTGGGGAAAGACCAACTCGACAACCTCCACTTGATGCTTCTCGGACACATATTGATGTCAAGTTCGGTACTACTTGATGATGTCCCCAAACTGCTTGATGGTGCCTTTCTAATAGTGGACTCTTACCTCCATAGCATCTGGGTATATGATCTTGGAACTTGTGTCCAACTCGTTCTGAAGCATGTGCAACATGGTGTTGACCATAACGGGACCACCAATGTACTTGTGCATGTTATGTGCACTCAAGTCTTCAAATCTTACCTGGTGACCTCTCATTTTAGCTGCTCCATGTACTCATCGATCTCTAGCCAGACTTGATTCTTTGGTTTATCCTCAGTGAGGGAATCGATTGATGGGATCATGTGCATTCTCACAGTGACATTGAAATTATTGTACAATCATGCAAATGAAGCATGTATGATGCTGATGAATGGGGTGAGATGCTCATAGTTCTGGATCAACATTTGAACTTTTTCTTTCTCTAGATCTACCTGTGGCTTCATCTTCTTGACTAAGTGAAGTGGAGGCCCCTTATACCGCATTGTCCAATCTTACACACATTGGGTGATGGAAACATGTACATTCTTCTATTTTCTCTGTTGTTGTAATCCATGCACATGAATAACTACTTTATGCACTATGACAAATCTATCTTTTGTAACAGATACAACCACCCTCCAAAATTTTTCCTTAGCTTCGTTTTGGAGCCTCCCTACCAACCATCCTTAGTAGCATGTCTTGCACTATCAAGTACATAGACTTCAGTCAATTTTCAGTGGCTCGCCAACCTGTGGATGTCAGTTTGCTTCACTCCTTTCATAGGTTGCCATCCCGAACTTAGGTTATTTGCTGGCTGAGCACCTCCCCCAAACAATTGTGCAATTTTGGAGGGGAACCATCCTTCCCTCCATAAATTGTGCAAATCTATTGGGCTCCAAAATTGCGCAAAACAATCAAATGGGCCTCCCATAGAAAACTATGCAATCTAGCCCGGCACTGGGCCTTAGCCCAGAAATTGTGCAATTCTGGGAGACAGTCACCTGCTGACCCCAGAAATTGTATAATCCCTCAAGGAAAGCCATCCCATCTCAACCTAGAAACTGCACAAATTTTTATCTCGGGCTTGCAGGCTGTTGCATGTGCCTTCAGGTTGATTGGTTCCCTCTAGGATTGAGCAAAATGGATTTGCATGCATGGGATACTTTTCCCACAATAGAAAAAAGCAACATGCAAAAAGCATCCTTAAATTTTAGGGATCTATTTTTAGCAGCCGAACGTTACATGCAAATATCATTTTAGAAACTTTCCTCCAAGTGTCGCTTTTTCCTAGATTTTTTGCGTGCACATCATGAGCCTCAAAATTAATTATGCGACGTTACAGAGCTCATTATTCATATTGATCTTAGAGCTTTGACATCGCACATCACCTCTAGGAGTTGTCGGCATGTTCAACTCAGCTTTTTTTGGGTAAGTCTGCTTTACATGTCTTGTGCAACATTTTTGTCACTTTTTGTGTTCTGGATTTTGTAAGTGTTGTCTACTTGATTTCAATGAATTCTTGTTGTCATTTGCATGCATGTTAGCCTGTACAAGCACCGTTTCAGTTTTCGTTTGCATCTCAGTGTTGTCACATGCATGACATTGTTTTTACACTAACGGTCGTCGTTGCAGTGACCCATTTCACACGCATGCGTGTTTTCCCGTTTTATGAATCTTGCATTCATTGTTTGTGCATGTGGTCATTCACTCTTTCTTACACTCAGTTTCACCATGCATTCGAAGCTTCACATGTTTTTAGTTTCCCGTCGGTGGGTCAGGGCAATCTTGGCCCGGGCCTTGCCTTGCCCGAACAGCATTGCGCATTTTTGAGAGGGAAGGCTCTACCTTCCTCCTAGAAAATGCCCAAAACTGGCTAGACCTTGTCCTCCAGGCTTACACTCCACAATTCTGAAAGCCAATGCTCTGCTGGCCCAGAAAATTGCGCAATGCAGTCCATAGACCTGCATGCCTTGTTGACTGAAGTTGTGCATTGCACAATCTTAGCCCCTAGTAGGTCATCCTTGATTATGTATTGCATAATTCCAACAGCCAACCAACCTCCCAATAGTTCAAATTGTCTTTTGCGTACTTCCTACAGTCATTCTTCTAGCCTCCTAGTGAAAATTACGCAATCCTTGCCATCAGTCTCATGGGTATGTTGCATGTCAATCCTCAAGTTTGATTTGGTTTTTAACTGACACATTTCTTTATATGAATGTTAACATGTCTACATGTATAGTAGGTGTTCGTCCATCTCTCAGCAGTTTAGGTTCAATGGCCTCCAAGAGATTAGGGTCAAAGGACACCGACGAAAGCACAAGTGGAGATGCAGTTGAGCAAGTGTCTATGAGTTTGCCAATTTACAAAGACGCCAAGTTTCGCATAAACAAAGACATCAAGTTGAAATGGCATGACGTCAATGATACATTCTCAAGAATGTTTGGGGAAGATCTAGAAGACTGCAGGGTCTATGTGAATATTCACAAGTCTAGCTTCTACCGGATTGCATGCAGGTATCTCGTGTTTCCATGTGCGGACATGATACATTGGATCATCTCACACATTGATCCCAAGATGATAATGTTAAGCAGTGTCAGCAAGATAGATATTGCTACCTTCAAGGGGAAGGAATTTTAGTATATGTACCACTTGCCGTAGTCAGTGGTCACAATGGAAACACCCTTTAGCAGACCTAGCAGCACTGCAAACTCCAGATATATCTTGAAGGGTTGGGTGAAATATCCATCCAAGTTTAGGATGACACCGAACCAGGTTTACAAGATGTAGATACTATGGAAGGCATATCATTACTTGGTCATCTTTGCATGCCACTTGTATGGCTAAGACAGCACAGAAACCTTCCCGCAGAGTTGGGTGATCTTATTGGACCGACTAGCCAGTGAAGGTAGACCATGCAAATGCTCCAACATGTTGGCTCATAGGCTGAAGGAATAGGAAAAGAAAAGCTCGGCAGCCGCCCAAAGTTTAGCAAGCAAATATATACATGATTGCATACATTATGGATGAAATATGTGCCCTTCATTATGTTACGGCCTAAATCTACCTCAGGTTGAGAAAGGTAGGATCTAGGGTAACATCAAACCATGCTTAACCTAGTAGCTAGCCCTACTAAGTCGGGAGAGGGCTCTCTCGTGTCAATCTCAGCAAAGTATGATCAATAAGGGCTTGAGATGATTGATATGATGACTGATCTTAGGCTAGGTATGTGTGCTAAAGAGTTTGATTGAAATTAATGATGTTTTTGTTGGCTCAAATGGAAGGCAAATTTGGGTCTGGGGAATGAGGCTCAGTTTTGCAAAGGTCTCTATGGGGCAAGGTAGGCAACTGATTTGACACTTCAAATTGAATGAGATGGAGAGATTAGAGAGGTGAGGATTTGAAGAGGGCAAGAAAACCTTAGGGATCCTCTTCAAATAGCTGAAAACATAAAAACTAAGCAAACCCTAGGTAGAGTACTACAATTTCAATGGATTCTACCTATATCCTTGTTTGTTTTAGTTAAGAAGAAACAAGATAGATAATGGCATACATAAAATATAAGTGAAATCACAATTATAGAGGAAAGCACAATACCATAGCAAGATGCCAGATGAATCCCAAAGAATGCTGCAAACCCTGGTCTATTCCTTAGGCAAAACTGTTGATATGAGTATACAATGAAGCTCCAAGCTTTCTCAAAAGTCCAACCATGCTAATGACTGAAAAATCACAAGATATAGACAAACCATAACTCATCCTAGCCTCTAGGGGTCAAGATCACAAGTTTAGGAGCTGTTCCAACTAATTCTAAACTAAGAACTACAAATTAGGTAGTGGAACAGCTTGCCACTATAAACTAGGGAACTTATTCATTTAGTTACAAACTACCTTTTGATAGATGAATCTACCTCCACGAGTGAACATTTGATATAAATACATCAAGATCTATCAATTTAAATTAAATTACTGTAGGTTTAAACCCCGTATAGAAATTACCTGCATACGAATTCTAAATCACAGGAAAAATAAAAATGCGAGAGCATAACACATAAAACACGTATACACAGAGATTTCCCACTGGATCCCAAAACCGGGAATACCAGCTTGATTTTTCATTATATTCCTTTCAATTTTACAATACATTTTTATACATGTCGAAGCATCCAATACCATGGACCGAAAACCATCATGTCCAATACCATGGACCAAAAAGCCATCGCATCCAATACCATGGACCGAAAACCATCGCGTCCAAAAAACATGTGCGAAAATCGTGTACAAAACCATAGGTGGGTCCGCCCAACCTAACATAGGGTACAAAACCAAAATTTTCCGCGGCGCTGCCTCGAACCCCATAAAGTGGGGTTACGGGTACCCCTCAAACCCCCTGTTAACTATGTGGAAAGAATATAACACAACCCAACAATCTCCCACTTGTTGTTTTCTTTCCACAGGAGGCCACAGGAGAGCTTAGTCAATTTTCCAGCCCTGAAATGCCCATTGTTTCTCTACACCAAGAGAACTTCTCAGAGCTCACAGATTTTGTCAATGCATCTGCAGTATTCTTCAAAGTGTCCACCTTTACCAGCAACACCTTGTTGTCTTCTATCATATCCCTCACAAAGTGATACTGAACAGCAATGTGCTTTGTCTTTGAATGATAAGCAGGGTTCTTTGCCAAGAAAATTGCACTTTGGTTGTCACAGTCTATCCTTATAGCTCCCTGTACTAACCCCATACTTGAACACAATCTCTGCAACCAAACTGCTTCCTTGCTTGCATGAGCGGCTGCCATGTATTCTGCCTCTGTAGTTGATAGTGCCGATACAGATTGTTTCTTACTTATCCAACTGACTGCACCTCCAAATAGGTTAAACACATACCCACTTGTAGATCTTCTCTGATCTAGATCTCCAGCCCAGTCTGCATCAACAAACCATGAATATCCAACACTCTGTCCAATCCTGGTCTTCCTTGGTAGCACAAACCATAATCACTAGTGCCACGCAAA
>APFE030947464.1:89397-122124 GCA_000404065.3 Pinus taeda | reverse complement strand
TTTGTAAAGTAGTCTAATTTCTATTATAGTACAAAAAACAAAATTACAGAGAGGCGAACCTCGAACTGCATCCTTCTGCAGTGATGGGATTTACATCATTATGTGCCAAGACTTGCTTGCATGTAACAGAACCTGACAGAGAAGAGCATAGAGCAGAAATCCATCTATAATCCGGAGTACAGAGATATAGTTTATCCGCGTAGGCGTTACCCAGCACTATATAATAAACTCGAGACTTAGAAACCACCATTGACATAGTATGTAGAAGCATGAAAAGAAATCAGAGGCTGTGCATCCATTTCTGGTGCGTCAGCTTTACATATCAGAAGAGAGAGGAAGAAGCCATTGAACCCCAAAAGACAGAGCTAACCTTGAAGACTAGAAACCCAGTGATGATGATCAGTCGTCCACGGAGGTTGAAGGAATTTCTTCCACCACCCAGCAGGAGTATGGGTCTGGCTCGCTTGAGTCGGTATGGGGCGCATCATCCTCTGCTGGCGCACTTGGGCCTGCTCCCGCATCCACTGAAGATTTTGCTGCTTTGTGCGTCTCTAGTACAGGAGCTAGAGGTTGAAGAGCTGGCAGCAAGGGAGGCTGGTCCGGAGGCGGAGCTGGCGGAGAGGGAGGCTGGATTTCTGCAGGAGGACCGTGAGCTTCATGTTCACATTTCTCAATCTTGACGGATACATAAAATGTATCTAAGTCCAGGAGAACAGGGAAGCTAAAGAGGGAGGAGGGGTGAAAATTGTGCTGACAGGGCCTGGACTGGGCAGACCCAGGGCATCTTCCTCTGCGACGACGGGCGCTGTTGGCGTCATCGGATAGGGAATCTGTGGAGCGAGGGACAGAGGTTCGGCCTCTCCCACCTCTCGACCCAGCGCGTCTGCAACTGGCGCATAGACATTCCGGCGACATCGCAATGAGGGGAGGAAGGGGAGATGAACGGACGGAGGCCCAAAAGAACAGGAGTGCCAGGGAGTTGAGCAGGACCATTTAACGCAGAGAATGTCAAACGGGGGCTCGAGCAGCGGTTGGAAGGGGATGAGAAACAGAAGAGGCAGCACCCAGCACGCAGGCCGGGAATTGCTTGGGGAGCTAGCAGAGACGACGAGCTCCGGCAGTGTTGCAGCCTCTCGGCCCAGGTAATGAGGCACAGAGAGCGGAGAGGGATTAACAATGGACAGGGGGTTAACCTCTGCGCTGCCGGCAATGGAGACCTGCCACATTACAGGCACACAGTAAAACCAGAAAAGCCAAATGCAGATCCATACCTTGCCTCGAAGACCAGGTTTATAATGACGATGCCAACGGCGAGCCATGTGCGAGCCAGCTTCTGCAATGAATACCCAAGGTTGCAGAGGATTTGGTTTGATGCGAGGAGGAGGTGCCTTAAACGCCTTCGCGCGATGGTGGAATGATCTCGAAGCGCTCACCTGCCGGCATCTTAAATGCTTGGTACTCGTAACCTGTTTGGGTTGCCACTTGCCCAGTGGACAGCTCACCGCCACCCTTTTAACGCCGTCTAACACCCGCATCCGGGGTTTTCTAAATCATTTTTAACTATTTTAAAATATTTCATTAATATATAAATCTTAAAAAATTAATAAAAAATTAAATTAATATTCCTCATGATCTTTCTCTTCCCCCCTTTTATTCCAAATAAATTCCCTTGTCCCTTTTTCTTTATATATTAATATCATATTTTACCCCTATTATAATTATTTATCTAACATAATTAAAATAAATTTTCACGCTCCTAATTACTTTATAATATTTTGAAACCTATTCTTATCCTCTTTGGTAATATTAAAATAAATTCCCTCCTCCCATTTGCTTTATATATTTATAACATATAGTATCCCTTTATCTTTATTTTGATTCATTTTTTGATCCTATTTATTTAACATCATTAAAATAAATTATTGAGCTCCTAATTATTTTATTAATATATACTATTTTGAAACTTACTCTTAACCTCTCTTAACCCTATACTGTATAATATATAATATTTTAGAACTAACTCCTAATCTTATAAGCTTATTATTATTTAATATTATATATAAACTTCTAACAATTATTTTTATTAATATTTATAACTTATTCTTAACTCCATTATTAATTTATGATGTATTCTTGACTATATATTATTATTATTCATACTCCTAACAACTAATTTATAACTAAATTTAAAATATTAAATAATTTGTAAATTTATAATATTAAATAATTCCTATTTACTTTTTACAATTTTTATTTACTTGTTTAACTAATTTTCAACGGCTAATTTTGGGCAATGATACATCAATCTTATTCTATGAACCACATTAGTTGATTCGAAATGTCGACTAATTCTTAATAATGTGATTATTTCAAAATACATTTATCTACAATATAGATCATAAAAATATTCAAATCTAATAGTCCAATTAATAATTAAAATTCTTTAACAATATAACAAATCACCATATCACCAATTAATTACTAAACACTTTTTTTTTTAACAAACTTCTAATTTAAATTAGATAAAACTATAATTAATTACTAAACACTTTTTTTTTTAAACAAACTTCTAATTTAAATTAGATAAAACTATAATTAAATTATTGGGACATTATCCTAGAATGTTTGAGTGCATAGCAGTTCTTTGGAAATGTTTATTTTGATACTCAACAACATAGTCTCATTCGTATTTTATCTCCCGTTTTAAACAAAATTCTTATTAATGAATTATACTTACTATAATTAAATTCCAACGAAATATTCACCTTTTCGAAAAGACCAACAAAACTTGGTAATGGGATGGTAACAACAATCGAATCTCCAACCGCCCTCCTGAAGCATTGACATCCCAACGATAATGTCATTTGGTGGCGTACGAAATGAAAGTTGCACCTGTCAGCATCGCTTCATTGTTCGAGGAAAACTCGTTTCAATCGAATTAATTCATTGGTTCCATTTGTCTGGGAAGTGATACCTCAGGAGTCCGAAGAATATGTGCAGAAACTAGCTATCAAACTTGGGATTCCAATGAATTGCTGCCGGATTTTGACCAGAGAAATCCGCCGGAAAAACTTTCAAAAAGTCGCGTTATAGACTACTGCTTAAATAATGTTCTTCCAAATCGTTTAGCAATGGTATTTTACGACTATGTTTTCATTTGTACGATGTAGTTGGAAAAGTAGTTATTTTTATTAATACTATATTTTATAGATATTTTTTCAGATTTTGCTGTATTATAAGCATTTATAGGCAATCTTCACCATATAATTTGTGATTCTTCTAATTTAAGAAAGACAGAAGCTGGAAAAGTAGATATTGTCAGTAATAAAATTATAAAAAGACAGAAGCTGGAAAGGTGGATATTGTCAGTAATAAAACACTTTGCAGATATATTTTCAAAATAACTTAACATAACTTGATAAGTCCCACTAATTAATTGATGATCCCTCTGGCTTTCAAAAAAAAGAGTTGGAAAAACAGATTCAATAATCAAACACCTTACAAATATGTTTTCAGATTAATTTATGCTTTTAGACCTAAAGTGATAAATTGACATACCCTCATAATTCCCATGAATTAATTAGTATCCTGTATTTAAAAAAATAAACACTAAAAAATATAAATATTCTCCTTCATAGTACATTTTACAGATATATTTTTAAATTTAATTAAATTTATAATTTAATACTGCAATTCACATATATATTTTTAAACTTAACTATATTTTAAGCATAAATAACAGTGAGTTAATATGACCAAATAATCTCATCATCTATAACAAATCACCATCAATAATAAATGGACATACCCAAATAATATCCCCCACCAATTAATCAGCCATTCCTGTAACTTTGGTTTTATTTACTAACCAAATAATCCCCACCAATTAATTGGCGATTCCTCTAGCTTTTGAAAAGACAAAATTTGGTATTGAAATCTTCCCCGCCCTGGAGACGCGATGATGTCCTAACAGTGATGTCCTATGAAATGAAAGTCCACGTCTCCATCACCTCATTGTTCAGCTGCCCACCAACAACAAAAACTCCATCTTCATCTTCACCCCATACTGATTCTACGTTGCTACCCACCTATGAGAAAACTCTCGGTAAACTAAGTCCTTGCTTCCCCTTATGTTGGACGTTGCAACTCTATGTATTAATCAATCCATAATAACTTCATCATCAGTTCATCGCTCTAGAGTTTCAGGCCATCAAGTTTTTTTCCTGCGTGTCTTTCTTCTCGCATAGGATCTAAAAACAGGAGGCTCAGCGTTTACAGTGTCGAAAATGTGCGGCATGGAAGATGGAACAGGAACAACATTGTTTTCTGAAAAAGATTGACATTATAGCTTGCTAGATGTCAATTGGGATACTAATTCGCCAGCAGTAGAACTGTCAGACGTGCATTTGGATGCAGCCCAGTGGTCGTCATTGGATGATTTACTCGTTGACGACAACCATGGCTGCTCCTTCAATAACCTATCGTTGTCAACAGAATTGGAGGCAATTGGTGAATATTTAGTAGATGCAGATAGGCGAGATGACAATAATAACATCGAGGAAGATCCAATATCGAGACCTCAAAGTGATCCCATCCTCTTCCAATGCCCAGTAGACACTGAGCTGCATCCAGCTGCTCCAATTGCTGCGGATCGATCGCTTTCTGACTTTGCCGTGGTCACAAACAAGTCGGTCTCGCCCTCTGTCCTTATCGATCATGGCGCCTTTGAGGAAACTGAATACAAACGTTTGAGGCTTGTACATCTCTTAGACAGCATGCGCAGAAGCATTGTCGCAGGGAGCAGAAGATGTAGTGGAGGTCATACTCTGCAGGTTGCATATGGCCATTACCTCACATGGTTAATCTGCGAAATAAATCGGAGTTGATGGAATTCCTGGTGGGCGTACGCCACTTGAATCCCGAGGCCGTTACAGTCGCAACGGGCCCACACGGCTCAGAGGGAAACATGTCCAACTTCTTGGAGAGCTTCTGTCGTTGTCTGGACGAGCTGTGCACCATTTTCGACTCGCTTGAAGCTGGTCTCCCACAGCATGGGCTTGCAAGAGCGATGGTGGAACGCTTCTTCTTTGGACCCGCCATGGCAAAGAAAATTGTGAGTAGCATTGCATGTGGCCCACCAGATACCAGAAAATCCAACGTTCTTGATCTCCCTCTCGAGTGTGGTTATGGCGAAGTTAGTATAAGCAACGACAATATGCTGTAGGCAAAATATACGCTGCACAACTGTGTGGGTAGGGGCTATGTTAACAGAAACGGGAAACGAGAACCAGACGAGAAACGGAATTCAGAGGTTTCGCATTCAAGAAACGAGGAGAGAGAAAAAATAAGAAAATATAAAGAAAACATAAAACAAAACATTCATTTACATAACAAAACATTTATTACATAGCTGAAAAATGTAATCATCCCATTTATGATTTACCCATAATGGATTAGTGTGTATGGGGAGACGCCAGGCCCAATATATGACCCTGCTCCAATGCTAGGGAGATACAACAGTGGACTCTTATGACCTCCTACAATGCAGGGAGATATAACAGTGGATTATAGCCTGTTCCAAATTAGTAACTTCTAGGGAGATACAACAGTGGACTCTTATGACCTCCTACAATGCAGGGAGATATAACAGTGGATTATAGCCTGTTCCAAATTAGTAACTTCTAACATTAAAAATCTTTGTGGGATTGATGTTGGATGTAGAGTTTGCCTTGATTTATGCTATTTGAGTTACAAAAACTATAGCTTTATCGGAAAAATGGGAGATAATGGAAAATACATGGGAAATGCCACAAATCCAGATTGTAAATAAGCTTGGGTCCAAATTGGCAATTGAAGCGACATGTGCAATGAAACTATGTGCTTTCAATCAAACTATAGATTCCCTGTCTGGGAATATTAGTGTCGTCGTTATACATTCTTCAATGTGCATTGTTGAAGATACACACCCCAAACCACCTCCCAAACAGGTAATGAAAGTTAAATTTTGAGTGCTGACCATGAAAACCAGAACGGACGTAGAAAATGGACTTTTCCGTCCCATTCCGTTTCTTGTGCGTTTTTTTCCAGAAACCCTTGCTACGGTCCCGTTTCTGGTAACATAGGGTAGGGGATGCTATGACTTAGAACTGGCGGGTGATCATCGACTGGTTCTGAAATGGGGTTGTACCCCATTGGTCTGGGTTTCTACCTGGACGACATGGAAGTAGCACTGAGATTGAGAAAGGGAAGATATAGCAGCGAGGTAGAGCCACATAAACCAATCCGTCACCACAGTTTTGTTATTTGGATGAAAGTTCAAAAAGTAATACATGCAATTGTTAGGATGCTCAAATGATTTCCAGGGTTGAACTGATACGCGTGTTTTTTATTTAGAGAAGCATTATGTTTTTTTTGTATTTTCAGGGTTGAACTGATGCGCGTGTTTTTGTATTTAGAGAAACATTATGTTTTTTTGTGTGGTTAAGACAGCATAAATAAAACAAGATGTAAATGAAGTTGTGATGAACCAGTGTGCTCTTTTATTCCTAATTAAGAAGTGTGTTTTTTATTCATGATTGCAATAAAAGGTTCTCCTCCGTTTAAGATATGGAGACGGTAGAGTATGGAAATAATATTTTATATAGAAGTAATGTTTACATGAGTAAATAAGTAAGATTAGTTTGTTGATGTTGATTTTTGTTGAGAATTTTTTTTAATAAATAATTTCTTATTTAGAATCTTTTGAAATTTATTAGCAATATCTTATAATTTGGCTTTGCGAGATATATACCGATTGTTTTTTAAGTGAATCTGTCCACTATTGTTTTTCCAATTTTTTTTTTTATCGGAGCCTCTATAGACTTGACCAGAAAAATGAAAGAAATTTGACGTTCGGTTCTCCGTACATAAATTAGCATAGCATAGGCGTGTGATTTTTTTTTTTGTGTGTGGGCTTCTTTGTAAGTGCGAGCAGTGTGGAGTTTGTTAACTACGTGAGGTGCTCGTTTTATTTGAAAGCCATTGCCACTGAGCTTGATTCGGAAGGTGTAGAGGAAACTGCTAAAAAAATCTTAGAGGCACCGACTGTTCCTGCAGGCGATGAAAATGTAAAAGAAACTACCACCAAGATTGAAACAGAAGTGGAGTTTCCTGCCACCAGAAGACTCTAGTGCATTTCAGGTTCTGCAGTGGATCGACGCTGCTGTGTCAATCGCGATTTCACCCAATCATGTGCCCAGCGCATCACTGTAGATTTTGTGGTGGAATTTTTTGTGGCGTCTGTTCCAGAGGAAGGAGCTTGCTACCTGAGAGATTTCGTACCAGTGAACCTCAACGAGTATGTGATGTATGTTGGGTGAGGTTGGAATCAGGACATGGTCTTCTCTTGGACTGTTTCTCTCAGCCGAATTCCATGTTGTATTCCGATTTTATTTTTTATTTTGGAGAATAAGAAAGGCCTCGAAGTTGCCCGACATGGCTTGCAGAGAGTCGGCGGCCATCTGTGTACTAATCACTCTGATCTCGGTTGAGGTATCGACACCCAGTGGACTGCAGGAGAATATTGCGTTGGGCAAGGGTACAGTGTTGTTCTTCCTCAGAAATTACAAACAAAGGCAGTTTTGGATATGATATGATCAAATAGGCTTGCAAGAACGAATATGACAGCAAAATTTGTTCCTAGTCAATCAAAGTCGGTATCCTATGGTCATGTCATAGCTTGGATAGGACCAGCTCAACTCTCACATACTCCAAAAATGTTTAGGTCCCCGTAGCCAAAAATGTGCTCGGCCGCTCTGGTCCTCAGTATCATGTTTTCTGAACAATAAAGTAGGTGTTGTGATCGTTACTCTTATCTAGGATTGCCGTTAATAATAGTCGTCGTTTGTAATGGTGTGATGAGATTGATAGTGCCTGGTCCAGTGAATTCAACATATAGCATGTGTGCCAATGTGTGGGCTTAAGTAGGTGTTGTGATCGTTATTCTTATCTAGGGTTGCCTTTCATAATAGTCGTTGTTTGTAATGGTGTGAGGAGATTGAGATTGCCTAGTCCAGTGATTTAGCATGTGTGCCGAAGTGTGGGCTTGTTAAATTCTAGACATCGATGGCTCCATCCATATCATAATGTTAGAAGATGAATAGAAAATAATGTTAGAGGACAAGTAGACTTATTTATGCTGGGAGGAAATAAGATAGTTTCATGTAAAAGATAGTTTCATGTAAAAAGATGGTTATTGATTTTGTAATTGTGAGATGGTTATTGATTTTGTAATTGTGAGATTTGTGTAGTTTTTTATTTTATTCGTAAAAGTGTAGAATTAATTGATGGAGAGAAGAATGTAGTTAAATTAGTCTTTCTGTACTTTTTTGGTGTGGAAAGAAGGTTTTTTGGTGCTAAAAGAATATATAGCTAATTTGATTGTGGAAGTCTCTTATAGTCATATAGCTAATTTGATTGTGGGAGTGTGTTATAAGCTCATGAGTGATATAGCTTATTTGATTGTGGGAGTGTGTTATAGGCTTAAGAGAGTCTTGTTGTGCTTCCAGGTTCAAGAGCATCAGTTAGAGATTATGCTATGAGATCTAAGTGTGTAAAAACTTCAGTCTTGTTGTGCTTCGGGGTTCAAGAGCATCAGTTAGAGATTATGTAATGAGATGTGTGTAAAAACATCAGTTGCATAATGTTACGAGATTTATGTGTGTAAAAAGGTTAGTTGCACAATTCATTACTATGGAGATTCTCCTTGGGGAGATCAAGAAGTGTGAACCATACAAAGTTCATCAAAAATGGTTATTAAATGAGTCAAATGGGAAGCTCGAAGATTGTGGTGGTGAAAAGAGCATTGTATTAGAGACATAGTGGGAATAACTCAAACAAATGTGACTATATGTGAACTATTTTTTTGTGTTTTCTCTATTAATATTTGTAATTATGTAATGTAAGAATTAAATGGGGATTTGAAATAATGATTACATCAGTAAATAGGTAAGATTAGTTTTTGGGTTGTTGAATTTTGTTGAGAGATTTTATCAACAAGCAATTCCTTGTTTGGAATCTCTTAGATCTCATCACCACTATTTATGTGGTTTACAATTTGGTGGAATCTCTTGGATCTCAAGAGCATTATTTATGTGGCTTATAATTTGGTGAAATTTGTTGGATCTCATGAGCACTATTTATGTCACTTATAATTTGGTTTTGTGAGGTAATATACAAATTGTTCTTTGAGTGAATCTATCCATAATATTAGCTCTTCCAATTTCTTTTGATTTGTGATTGAGTGTGTTTTTGATTCATCATTGCATGTAAAGGTTCTCCTCACTTTAAAATGGGGAGACCTTAGAGGATGGAAATGATACTTTAAATTAATTAACGATGATAAATATAATCTAAATTAACAATGATAAATATAATCTAAATTTAATTAGAAACACTAATTAATTTAAAAATAATAAATTTATTTTATTAAATTTATTATATTGTAATTCTGCTTTTATTTATTTTTGTAATCTTGGTAGGAGTCTCCGATTTTCGAGTTTACATGTCCATTATTCACCTCTCTATGAGGGAGGTTAGCACAAGATTGAATCCAAGATCTAGATCTCCAGGTCAGTGAGACTTCATTCCACTATCCTCACTCAGCTACCCTAGGTGGAAGTAATTATGTTTTTATTAATAAAATTATAAATAACTTTTTAAATAAAAATCATAATATTCAAATTGCATTAAAATGATTATAATTTTATATTTTGAAGATATAAATAAAACTAGCATTTGCACTAGATGTTGCAAAGGAAACTCTATAAAGCATAAATTGAGGAAAAATTGCGACATGGGAATGGGAAAATCTAAATAAGATGTAGAGATGTAGCATAAGTGAAATTCTAAAGCTGTATAAACTGAAGTTGATTTAGGATGCCTAAGACTATATTTTTTATTAATTATTGAATTAATATTGCTTATAAATCTCATAAAATTAAACCAGGTTAAAATTCAGGGCTCTGATCACTAAGTTTGACTTTGGGTCATTAACATGGTGATGCCCTGTCTCAACCACTAAACCACAGGCCAACAAACAGAAGAATACAAAATGTTACGATCATTATTTTTCTAGAATCATTTTGTGAACTTACAATTCAGGGCTTTGATCACTAGGTTTGACTTTGGCTCATTAACATGGTGATGCCCTATCTCAACGACTAAACCCCAAGCCATATTGTATTCTATTTTATTCCACTTCAAGCCATTCTATCTCTCCAGGATTTACGAAAATAATGTTTGGGAACTTTGCAGGGTTGTCCTATAGCCAATCACTTTACATGTGCTTCATATGCTCCACCTCTCATGATTGAACTTGCTCACCCTCAAAATGTCTTCTGCTGAGGCTTGGGTTTTGAAAGAAAAATCGCACATAAACATTTCTAATAAACATTCAAAGATCATTTTGTTTTGCATCTTAAAAATTGTTTATAATCTCCACACGTAATCAAGAAAGTCAGATATTTTTTCATAGAAGTGAAGATTGTAAGGACTTTTGTCTTCAATCCATCATCGATTTATGACCATTTCCTACACATTCCATGTACAATTTAAGCTGGGCAATGAAGAGTTTGATAAGTGATAGCAACAGCTCTCATTTTTTTCACCATTCATCATGCAAAAGCCAATTGAATTGTCTATCAATTGTTTCTTTTAACCATCCAATCCCCAGGATAGCTCAAAGTTTCTAAGCAATTGTGTGGGCCCAACTACAACCTGTCCAATAACAAAGGGTCCATCCTTCCTTACTCTTGTTCAGTGTTCCATAAGCATAATAGTTGTGAAACAGACGTTTTATAAAGCAAACCTGCACCGAAATCTTTGCCAATTTGAAAGCTAACTTTCAGATCATTACCAAGGATCATATTAGCTATTATTGTTTTTGGAATGTTTTCAGTGTGATCACCATGTCAACAAAGAATGAATGAACAAGACAATAAAATCTAAATAGTTGGTCCCATAAGACATTACTGGGTTGGTCTTGACTAAAAGACTACCTTACTGGTTGATCGGGACCTTACTGTCTGTAAGGACCCTACATAGATTTTGGCTTAAGGCCTTGAAGACACAGTGTTAACCAGAAGCTTGTTTATGCCATGTACAATTTAAGCTGGGAAATGAAGAGTTTGATAAGTGATAGCAACAACTCTCATTTTTTTACCATTCATCATGCAAAAGCCAATTGAATTGTCTATCAAGTGTTTCATTTCACCATCCAATCCCTCGATATAGCTCAAAATTTCTAAGCAATTGTGTGGACCCAACTACAGCCCCTCAAATAACAAGGGTCCATATGCATAATAGTTGTGAAACATATGTTTTATAAAGTGTAGCTGCATCAAAAGGTTTTCCAATATGGAAGCTGACATTTAGATGCAAGTCCCCATGTTGATGTGATAACATCCCCCCACACTAGGATACTAACATTACTAATGATTTCAGTGCTATGCCTTGTGAAATCATCATTTTCTTGTAGTTATTATCTATGGGCTGTTGCATGCTATCTTACCACATTGACATGTCAACGTGTTGAAGGGCCTCCTATTGATTAGCCCACAAATGATAGTCTACCCCATAATCACAGGAAAGAACCATTTTCCAATTGCCATCTATAAGACCAGTACTACCATAAAAGCTACAAATGCTTGGTTGCAAGAAGAAAAATGAGAGTGTTGCCCTAAGGGAGGGCACAAATGCATAGGATAACCGCTTGTATCTGCTGAAAAAGGCCAACAATCAACCAAGAACAAAGAGCACTCGAGGAAATGAGGATAAAAACCTTTAGAAATAATTTGTTATGAAAAATAGAATGATGAAACCTAATTTCATGCCTAAAATTTACCTTAGCTTCAGACCTAGAACAACTCTGAAACAATACAGAATAGAGAAAGAAGACTCCACAGTAGCTTTGATACCATGTTGAGATTATAAGATAGTGGATTTACATTGAAACATTTAATAAACCCTAATCCAGTGCAACATAAAAATATGACAGCACTTCAATAATGAGCACAATATATATGAAGACATACAATGTGCTTGAAAGAGAAATTCAACACAAAAAATGATGATCATTGTCAAAACACAAGTATTCAAGAGAGGGGCACTATAAGTAAGATTACCCCTAGGCCTTTCATCAGATAAAAACATGAGTGATTAATTTACAAATTAGGAGGATGGTGTACACTGTATATATACAATATTACACCTAAAGCTCAATTCAGGTTTAGAGTGCTAGCCCCCAGATGATGAGATGACTAGGCGAACATAGTCAAACATTGATAAGTGATAATTACAATAAGGTGGGCTTTTATCAATATGTAGGCTCAATAAAAACACTAAGACCTCAAATAGAGGGCTGACACATGACATCAAGTGTATATTAGCCATAATCTCAACAACAATAAGTGTGGCCTTACTGTTGTTGTACAAATCTGCTGTTGTACGTGGTCATTGACTGTGCCCTACTACTCTAGAGAAGATTGCCAGAGCAAAACAAGGCAAAATTTAAAAAAAATCAAACTAATTATATTCTATTTTATTCCACTTCAAGCCATTCTAACTCTGTAGGATTTATGAACATAGGGTTTGGGAATTTTGCAGGATTGTCCTGCAGCCAATCAATTAACATGTGTTTCAGATGCTCCATCTCCCACGCTTGAACTTGTTGACCATCAAAATGTCTTCTAGTAAGACTTTCATTTTGAAAGTCCTGTACCTGGTCACTAACTATGGCCTGCTACTCTAGAGAACACTGCTAGAGCTAAAAAGGTAAAAATTTAATAAAATCAATAAAATTATATTGTATTTTATTCCACTTCAAGACATTCTAACTCTGCAGGATTTACAAACATAATATTTGGGAACTTTGTAGGGTTATCTTGTAGCCAATCACTTAACATGTGCTTCAGATGCTCCACCTCCCACGATTGAACTTGCTGACCCTGAAAATGTCTTTTGGTGTTAAACCTGAATTATTTGTTATCATTCCTACTCCAACCATTATAACACATTACACATCGACACATAGACATTTCCCACTAAGACATGCAATACCTACACTTTCCAAACAAAACAATAGTAGACTACCCCTACTGCCATGGAAGTGATCCCAACACTAGAAGCAATCATAGGAAACAAATATGGATATCATTGAACCTTCTTCATGCCTCTCTTCTCCAACACGTTTCTCCGACTTTCATTCATTTTCATTAACTCAAACGCTAACTTTGACTGCAAGGGGTCATCAATATTTTCCTTCTCATCTTTCTCTAGGCCTTTCTTTGTCACTATTTATTGAGATCCTTCACTCAATGCCATGTTGCAAAATGACAAGCTTTCTACACAATAATATTAAGCAATCCTAATACTAGCAAGACCAAGGCCACGAATGTCTTGTTTGGGAAATGGTTCAGTCGAGAAAAAGTCCAAGGCAGTTTGTTTAGGTATTATGGCATGGTAAGGGAATTTATTTAACCCCGTGGTCCATGACAAAAATGAATTCATCACCAATGTTGTCAGAAGAAACCAACCCCACGTAACTCCCTCCTAATGCTTGTTTGTTCCTTCCTTCCTTGATTATGTAATTTACAGATAAACTCTTCTCAAGTCTATAATCCTTGCATGGCTAGAGTTCTCCATAGTGGTTTTACAATAATGAAAGTATTCATTGTATTGCAATTAGAAATGGATGATGCATGGTTTGTCACAAACCTACAAATGTTAAGAATGTTATGTGGAACTACAAGATTGTTAAAGACTTTTTGATATGGCTTGTTGTTGACTACATGCTTTTGTTTGTTGCAACTCTTTGTTATTAAATGGTTCCTTTTGGGGACAAATAGATAATCTCTAGGAATGAAAACCAGGGGAAACCAAATGAGACTAACATACAGCTCGTTATGGAAACAACGGTGTAGAACAACCTTCTAATTCAGTCCATTTTGGAGAAGTTTGAATTAATAGAATGGAGTTGGCTATGCAAATCTCTAATATGATTGAAATTTTTAGGGATAATGTAGATGCATTGAGATCAGATACAAAATGGACATGCTAACTCTCCTTGCTTATGTAGGGAGGGTGAACCTAGTATGTGGTCACTGTCTTTTAAGTTCATAATGTATCATTCTTGATTTGCATTTTTCTTTTGTAGTAGTGAAATATCAAATGTATTATTCCCAAAACAAGTGATACAAGGCTGAAGAGTGTGACCATACCTAATTGGATTCTCCTTAAGGTTTTCTTTCTCTGAATGGATGGCAGGCTCTCCAGTTATAACAACATTTCATACTTTATGTTGTGTGTGATGAGTCATCATGGCCTATATGCACCAGAAGAGAAGCCTATTTCAGAATTATGCTAACAAGAACAATCTATATGAAAGGAAATATTACTGTGTCTAATCTGAAATATAGTGTGACATATAATGAATGGAACTTCCCCACACATGTCATCATGGCCTATATGCACCTGGAGAGAAGCCTATTTCAGAATTATGCTAACTAGAAAAATCTATATAAAGGGAAATATTACTTTGTCTAATATGAAAGATAGTGTGACATATAATGAATGGAACTGCCCCACACCTCCACTTAGTTATTGGTTGAATTAGATTTGTGATAGTAGCCGTGTAACTATAGTATGACAAGACATTATGCTAGTTGACCTAGAGTTTGTAAGAAAAGAGCATCAACCTGTTCAAGGTACACATTACTCTTAAAAGCTTGATTAGCTTTCCAAGTACCAAGTTTATTAGCTCATTATACTTTAAACACATTTGAATGGTTCATGTAATTATAACGGTATTTGCAATTACAAATGCATTGTTGTAATCAAAATTAGATGGTAAAGAGTCATGAGATTGATAACAAAGAAAATGACACGCACTGTTTAATTTCTAAGCTATGTATGTCCCTTATACAAAACAGAACAATCGTTAATGTTACAATACTTTTGTCAGAATATCATACAAGAATCTAGATTTGTTAGATTATATACAAACATATTTAGTTCAATAAAAGCAACTCTAAAATTGAGACCATGGTAAAAGATCAAGGTCCTGAAAATATTGGAGGCTTAGATCCCTAGGCTACTAGAGTGCATCAAACATATGTTGTTCTAACTCTTAACCAATAAATGGCATCCCACATAGATCATCACAGTATGCCACCTTCTCAAATATTGTACACGGTAAGAGAGAACATCAAACCTTATGCTTCCGTAGCTCCTCAACTAATTTTTCTAGAAATTTTTCAATTTCTATTTGCGTATCCAACAAAAAGGAAAATTTTAGTCTATATGCATAACAAAATGACTATGCCAGCACTTTAAATTTGATATAGAACTCTAAGGAAGCAATCAAAATCTTTTGATTAGTTTCTTCTCGTAAACTCATATGAACTTTGGAATCATATCGTGTAATATCAACTACATATAACAACTGATGACACTTCAAGAAACCACAAATCTTTGAGATCAATCTCCCACTACAGAAATAGTCTCAAACTTACATTGAAATTTTACATTGAAGTTTCTTATGAAAAATTATAAATGCCTAACCTACATAAAATTTTAATGGGGATTATGTCATAAAAATTTTTATTGGCACTATACCTAATATGAAGCATTTGGATTTAAATGAAACTACCTTTCTAAAAACATTAAGCATACAAAATATGTTTGTTTGTTTGTTTTTGTTTGTTTTTGGTTTTATTTTTTCTTTCATTTAAATGATTGAATTTAAACATGATAATGAGCAACGAGACAACAAAATCTAAATAGTTCGTCCCATAAGACATTACTGGGCTGATCCTGACTGAAATACCACCTTACTGGTTGATTGGGACCTTATTGTCTATAAGGACCCTACATAGATTTTGGCTTGAGGCCTTGGAGACACAATGCTAACCAGAAGCTTGTTTATGCTATGTACAGTTTAAGTTGGGCAATGAGGAGTCTCATTTTTTTACCATTCATCATGCAAAAGCCAATTGAATTGTCTATTAACTATTTCTTTTCACCATCTAATCCCTCGATATAGCTAAAACTTTCCAAGCAATTGTGTGGGCCCAACTACATCCCCTGAAATAACAAAGGGTTGATCCTTCCTTCATGTTGTTAAGTGTTCCATATGCATAAAAGTTGTGAAACATATGTTTTATAAAGCATAATTGCACCAAAGGTTTTCCAATCTTGAAGCTGAATTTCAGATGCAAGTCCCCACCTTGATGTGATATCATCCTCCCACACTACGATACTAACATTACTGATGATTTAATTGCTATACCTTGTGAAATGTTAGGCCACTATACTACTAGTGTAACCCGTTCTTGTTATTAGTATAGCCCCCTTTTATATTGCTATACCCATGTAGTCCCCATATTGTTACTATTGTGCCCCATAGAAGCCCACTATTGTTATTATTGTGCCCCATAGAAGCCCACTATTGTTATTATTGTGCCCTTACATTATTATTGCTATGTCGACTCTGATTATATTATGAGCCCTTAGACTCCTATATATAGAAAGGAGGTCTTTTCATTTGTATAATCTAAGAATTGTTCATTTGTGTAATGTAAAGGAGGTTGCCCCGTCGAAGAGGCTTATTTATAATGCATTGATCTATCTTTTCTATCTTTCTGTGAGCTCGTTTCATAACATTTGGTATCAGAGCTTTGGATACTAGGGTTTTCGCTGCTCCAAACAGGTCATCATGGAATTTTCGCTATAACTTTCTTTCTGGGACGTTTCAAAAGCTAAAAAAAAACCCATTGGAGCCGAAATATCATTGAAGCTTGCATCCAAATTTTAGATCTTTTCTCACTACAATTTCAGCAATATGATTTGAGGAAGTTACGGTTTTTGCAAGCTCTAGAATTTCATCTAAAACATGTTATCACGGAATTTTCGCTCTAAACAATTCGCTATGAAGTTTCAGATGGCAAAACAAAAACCCATTTGAGAAGCAATTGTTCTTAATCTCATCTCCAAATTTCATATCCTGTCTCGCTATATTTTTGGAGATATAATATAAGGAAGTTAGGGTTTTTGTAGACCCATGAATTACATTCCAAACAGATCACCTTTGGAAAATTGTCATAACTTTTGTTCTGAACATCAGATTTAAATTTTGTAAGAAGTTTCAGAAAGAGAACATCCTTTAGTTTTATTTACATCAACTTTAGGTATTAAGTTCGAAACAGTGAGACGTGGCATGTTGTACAAGTTCGCTCGACTGAACTAGTCTATAATCAGGTCACCGTGGGAGTTTGGCATAACTCTTTCTTGGATAATAAAATTCTGACCAGACTGGCAGGGTTAAAAAGAGAACTTAGAGAGCTACCATGGGAAGTAGTTTCAGAACTCAGAGATTTAAAATTACAGAGTTACAGTCATTTTAAGATCGGGCTCTTGAAGTCAAGACAAATCAAGATGAGGAAGGTTGATGGCAAGCATCAGGTAAATTGGATACTACATATGGAAAAATATTTTGATCTACATGTTGTACCACTGTTACAAATGGTATGTATTGCATCTTCATATTTATAACAATATCAACTTTTATGGTATAAAGGGCTTTTTTCTCATAAACCACTTGTCACGTGGTCAATTTTCAAGGAGGAAATGATAGCACATTATGAGGATACAAAGAGAAACACCTTCTTTAGCCAATTGATAAATATCAAACAAAAGTGTTCAATGGTAGAGCACATTGAGGACATTAAAAAATTGAATATAATGGAAAATGATATTCCAGAGAAGTAAAGGGTTGATGTCTCCATAGAGACTTGAAAGTATAACATTCAACATGAGGTTCATCTTTGGGAACCTAATTCATTGGAGAAGGCATTCAGGTTGGAAAGAAAAGCAGAAAACAAAATTAGGGAAACAAGGAATTCTACCCCTCACAACTATAAACATGGAAGTGTTGTTTCTCAGCCTTCCACAACCTACAAGGCTGACACCACAACAATTGGAAGAAACAAGAGAAAAATGGCTTTGTTACAATTGTGATAAAAAATGCACTAAAAGTCATAAGTGTGCTAAGAAGAAATTGTTTTACATAGATTATGAAGAGGAGGAAGAAAAGGATCAAGAAACATCAAAAGAAGAGGATATACACCAGGAACCAACCCCAAAGAAAGAATAAATGAATCTGACCATATCTTGTAAAGCATTGGCAAGAATTACCACTCCTCAAATTCGCAAGATAGAAGGACATATCAAGAAGAAAAAGGTTCAAGAAGTGAAAGATCACATCGAGAAAGAAGAAACGAATCCAACCATATCTTCTAATGCATGGGTTGGAATTACCACTCCTTAAACTATCAAGATAGAAGGACATATCAAGAAGAAAAATGTTCAAGAAGTGAAAGATCACACTGAGCATCAAGAAATGAACCTCACCATATCTTGTAAAGCATTGGAAGAAATTACCACTCCTCAAAATCTATAGATAGGACATATCAACAAGAAAAAGATTCAAGCAGTGAAATATCACATCAAGCATCAACAACAAGTTCTCCAACTTTTAAAGGATAACGTTACTTTGGTGCAAAATCGAGTGAAACAACAGGTAGATCAACATTGCAGTGAAAAATGTTTTGATGTAGGTGATTGGGTATTACGACTACATCTCAAGCAAACTATTTATGAGAAGGAAATGTTAGAAATACTACATGCACTTAAGAAATGGTGACCTTACCAAATGGGAAGACACATCAAGGTAAAACTGGATCATGATACTCTTAAATACTTTTTAGATCAACTATTATCTATAGAAGAACAGAAAAAATGGGTCACAAATATGTTGAGTTATGACTTTGACATCATCTATAGAAAAGGGAAGCAAAATTTTGTTGCAGATGCACTGTCAAGAAAGGATGAGGATGTGGAAGCATTTTTTTGTGCTATTTCTATTATCCAACCATATTGGCTAAACGAATCTAGGGATGAATGGAAGAAGGACAAAGAAGTATGGCCACTCATTCAAAAGTTGCAGAAGATCCCAATTCAAACAATATTTCCAGAACTTGAAGAGGAAGGAAAAATCATATGGGAACCTGAAGTAGTCGCATAAACAAGAACCCGATAGCTATGAAATCGATCAATTTTAGAGTATCTCATCAAGTGGAAGAACTTACTTGCTGAAGAATCCACATGGGAGGATAACAATTTTATATAGAAGCATCAAGAACTACTCAAGCATTGAGGACAACACTTTTTGAAGGAAAGGGCCATGTTAAGCCCTATACTACTAGTGTAACCCCTTATTGTTATTAGTGCAACCCCCTTATTATATTGTTGTACCCATGTAGTCTCCATATTGTTACTATTGTGCCCCATTGAAGCCCACTATTGTTATTTTTGTGCCCTTACATTATTATTTTTATGTCAGCTCTGATTATATTATGTCCCCTTAGACTCCTATATATAGAAAGGAGGTCTTTTCATTTGTATCATCTAAGAATTGTTCATTTGTGTAATGTAAAGGAGGTTGCCCCCCTGAAGAGGCTTATTTCTAAGGTGTTGATATATCATTTCTATCTTTCTGTGAGCTGATTTCGTAAGATGAAATCATCTTTTCCTTGTATTTATTATCTATGGGTTGTTTCATGCTGTCACGCGGAATGAGTCAAGGTTGCAGACAAGATCGACCTTCCTAGTATCTAAAGATATCTAGTGACAAGCAAGCCAATCAAAAACTATCTTTCTCTAAATATGCAATTAAAACAAAGGCAAACAAGTGTTTTAGGCCTACCTTGGGTCCAATGCAAGTTTGTGGAAGCCTCACTCCCTCGCTCCAAATGAGCTTCCTTGAAGTGTAATTCTGCAAACACAAACAAGCAAACCAGATTAAATAGCACCTGAAAAGCCAATATCATAAAGCATATTCATCATAATGATCAAGGAGATTATGAAACAAACCACATAAGACAATTTGTTGAGAAAAATGAATCTGATTGTATTAATTGAAATGAAAGAAGAACTTTACAACTTGTGCCTTGATGCTGTACAAGCTCCTCCCAGGGTCTGACAAGAAGTCTCCTCTACTTTGACAAGTTTCACTCACTTCCCAATGAAACCAAAAGCTATGTGATATCTACTCTCAAGTTTAACTAGGAAGTCCCAATTCCATCAGCATTTACCCTCAAAATGTTCGGCTTCTAATCTCCCTAGCAACTGAACCAATGCCTTAATTTATAGTGCAATGGAGGGAAGTTACTAGGTCCTCCTTCAAAGTGATAAAGCCCTCCTTCAAAGGGATAGCTCCTCCTATCAAAGGATTAGCTCCTTCTCTTTTGGGATGCATGAACCACCTTGGAGCGAACAATCCACGTCAAAATCCTTCTAGAAACATCTAGAATTAACCAAAATGTGAGTTTTTTAGGATAAACTTGCGCCTTTTTGACTTTTATAGGGGTACGCACCCACCCCTTTACAGACAGAGCGTGCAGGTATGCAGGTAATATGAAAAAAGGGTGCGGGTCCGTAGGTAAAAGTAGGAGAAAGTGCGGAACTAGAGTAATATTGATTTTCAAAGTCTTTCTCTCATTTGCAAAGCTTGACATGAAGAGCTAAGGTCTGAGACTTGCTTAGGAGGCTAGTATAAGTGATGATAGACCCATACTGGCTACAAATAATCATGGTGACAAAATTTTTGTGTAACAGATTGCCCCCTAAAGTGCGAAGTCTGTAGTAGATGAGGATTTCATTTATCATTTAAGAAGACTGAAGTACTTTATCATTTAGAGGATTATCTTGCAGAGAGCTCGGTTGGAACCTATAAAAACATTCAAGTGCAAAATATATATATGAGATCATATCATCTGAGGTAGGCATTCCCATACTCAGATCAAAACTGACTAGGAAACTAAAAACTGACTAGAAAACTAACTACTGCTCTGATATAGGAACGACTTGTAATACATCATAAGTATAGACACATGTAGACACAGTATGGACGCAACCATCTATTTATGAATAGTCTACAACATAATGAATACAAAATTCCTCGCAGCCTGGATGGTGGAAACTAGATCTAGGGTCTTCATTCCTACTCCTTGAAATAGTACGATTCTGTCCATCGAACATGGTAGAAACCACTTGATTACCAGTCGATGATGTAAACTATTAACAAGTGTGAGAGAAACAACCAATAATGACAATGGCTCTCAAAGTACTCAGTACAATCCATGAGATGTGATTAGGTGTGTCGATGTCGAGCATGTCACGGAATCCTTCGATCGAAGGTAAATGATGCAACCTATCGTCGAAGACGCGAAACCTGCCATTGAGGCATGCAAATCCCAAGGTACTGGTGATTTCTAGATCATCTTCCTAGATAAAGAGCTGAAGTCGATAGAAAGTGATCCGTCATAGGCAAGCCCACAACACGAAATCATAGATCAAGTTTGAAGAAATTTAGTTGCAAGGACTGACTCAGGGATGGTCAAGATGGATGAAAGATATTTTGCAGATGAATGGCTTATTCGCACTGAGCTCTTGAACACATAACGACACAACAGATGGTTTGGTGACGATTGACCCAAAGTTAATACCCATAAACCCGCTGAAGACTTTCAATTTGGTTTGATCAACTGTTAGGCAAAGGATTTCCCAACCCAGGTGAATGAAAGTGTTGTGTTCAAGAGTGGTTACAAAGTATGACAAACAGATTCATTTTTCTCTTTTTCCCCCACCATTTCTGGAAACTACCTCTTTATTTTTTACAAGCTTGAGGAGGATAACATATGCTTGATTATAAGCTCACCCTTCGGGTGAGTCCAACATAGTTTAAATTCGAACCCTAAGAAGGAGTGGTCCTTTCCTGTTTGTAATTGAACAGGTCTTTTATTGTTGAAATTTAACGAGTCCAGTATAGGAGAAACTCGACGTTTTTCATTTTTAGAGAGTCTGAAAAAACTTAAGAAGACTCCAGGGTTGACTTTTTCGTAAATTTGTGTCTCTCGAGCCCGAAAAAGTATAAAATAATACTTGAGAGAACCGCTTGATCTTTTACGACCAAGGAGTACTTTTCGTAATTAGTGCCTCTGATCCAAAAAAGTAAAAAGCGATCAACGACACGTCGTTTTATGACCAATATCGAATTTGAAATGACAAAAGCCTGACAATCTTTTCGTGTTTTTACGGTCAGAAAAGGGCTATAAGAGGACCGTCTTTTTAGTTCCGTTTTAACGAGTTTAAAAAGAAAAACTCGGCAATCTTTTCATGTTTTACGAGTCAGAAAAGAGCTTAAAGGTGACTCTAATGGTTTTTTGTTGAAAATGATTGATTTTGCCTGAAAATCCGTTATCCTGAACAAAAACTCAAACATTACTCATACCTGTTTAATAATAGGTAAAAATGTCGCAAAAAACACCTTTTTAAAGTGAAACATAAAAAAATTTAGAATTTATTTACCCAAAAAACTTATAAAAAGGACCTTTTACCATTCATTTTTACCATTTGAGATTTGGGTGAGAAAAAAGGGCTTTTGACCATAAACTTCCCGCGAAGATTGCAGAAAATCCGTCCGTCGGAATCGAACGCCGTCTCCTCCAGGTAATCCACATCATCCTACTCTTCATTTTTGTCCGTTTGAAATTGTTTTTTAGGGTTCAAATTTTGTTTTTAGGTTTAAAAACCCACGCGCGAGGGCCCGCAGGTTTACCACAGGGGACCTGCGTACCCCGACTTTTTTGAAATGGGCAAAAAGTCAGGGGTACGCACCTGCCATGAAGGCAAGGTGTGGACCCCACGCACTGTCCCTAACAAGGGGGTGTGTACCCTGTGCATAGGTTTACAAAAACCTAACTAACTCAAAAAATACCCAATGAAATCAATTTTGCATATTATAATTCACCTTTTTACTTGATTATAGGATATACATCATGCTTGATTGGCGAGAATGGGAGCACGAGGATGTGGACCTCACCACGCTGAATCATCAACCTTCGATCTATGCATTGAAGGCATGTGGCTTGTACAAGTTCTGCGCCATACCTGGCATGAGGGCCCAGGTGGACTTTTTGCAGTGGCTGGTTGATAGATGGAGTATACAAGACCAATGCTTCTTTATTGGTGGACACCAGCTCGAAATCGAGCCAGCTGATATATACTTCTTGACTAGTTTGCCCAGGAGGGGTGAACACTTGACTTTATTTCGGCCCAGGGCAGGTGGCCAATCTATCGAGAGCCTCCGCCTAGAGTTTTGAAATGTCCAAAACTGGGACAAAGGGATAGATATCAAAACCATATCCCTTCCTGAACTCATGGCTATTGCATTCACAGTTACCAGACTTTGCGGTAGTGCAGCGCTACACATTGCCACCAGATCCCAGATGCGGATGACAGTTGATTGCTTTCGAGGTACCATTTTCAACTGGTGCGATGCTGTGTTGGCCAATGTGAATGGCCAACTGTCTAGGGCCAAAAATGGATAGTTAAAGACCTTTGTTTATGGGTCTATAGTTGTGAGTTTTGGCCTGGAGAGGGTTTCGATGCTGATCCCACAACACCTTACTGTTGGAGCTGGGCTTCCTCAAGAGCCCAAACTGATGTGATAGGTTGCACTTATGGCCCGTCATCCTGATGAGGGGACCCAAGTCATTCGGTTCAAACCTGAGTATTTCCAATGGTTGGAAAACCAGGTTTTTGCTATTCAGGACTTCCCTTATGCTGGGGTTGATTTTCGTGTAGACCCAAACATGGCTCTTCCGCCAGGAGAGCAATGGGATGATGCAGGTAAAATCATTTTCAACATTTTTCCTAATTTTAATTTTTTGTTGTTTTTATATCGTCCCAAAATTGATAGTAAAAAGTTTCAAATGCAGATGTGGGCCCACGACGATTGGCCGCTCTCCGGCCTTATGAGAGGAAACAACCAGTTGCACCGGCTCCAGCCCCACAGGACGAATCAGCAGAGACCTTGGCCGAGTTGGAGAGCCATTTAGAGTGCCTGACAGGGGACATGCCCGAGACCAGTATAGATGACATCCCTCGTCCACTTCAGTGTTATGTGATTGGAGTCCCAAGACCTTTTAGAAGGTTCCTTTGTAAGGTGGCCCGTGCAGTGGTTCCGTATCGAGATCATCACCACTGATGGGATGATCATCACCAGCTTGTCTTGTTAAACATGTTATGAAATGTTTTCTAAATTTACTTGTATGATTATTGCACATGTATACTTAACATTTGAGAAGAAACTGCATCTGCTAATGTATTTAAAGATCTTGGAATATGTTGATATTCAATATAGTCAAATTCACATTCCAAGAGACGCACTCTTAAAAATAATCTTAATAAAACTGGATTTCTAATGGCATATACTCTATTAAGATGTAATACAACGAGTTCAGAATCTAACCTCACTATCAAACTCCGAATCCCAAATGAAATAGATTCAGATAATAACTCAATCACTGCACTATACTCTGCAATGTTGTTTGTTGTTTGACCGAGGCTGACCCCATGCATAGATACCAACTTGTCAGAGGGTGAATAGATAACCCAAGCTGCAGAAGAAATATTCCGTGTATTACGACAAGCACCATCAGCAAAACCAATGTATGTTTGGAGAGGCGTCGACATTTACGACATCAAACGTAAAACCAAGATAAGCAGGAATAACGACGAAAAACTCACTCTCTATGCTAAGCACACTTTTTATTCTAAAACACACCAGCTAGAAGGAAAAGCTAACCTAACTAAAAAATCTCCACACTCATTTTAAGCATAATACCTCTTCAGGTAAAGACCATTTCTGGGTTTACCTAAAGAGACCCCGTCAAAGTCTACCAATTCATAGGCCCCTTTCGCTAGCTTTCGCTTGACAACATAGGGACCATGCCACATAGGCAGGAATTTTCCAGTGCCTAATTTATCATTTGCTTGATCGTACAATAAGACTAGATCTCCTTCCGAAAAATTTCGAGGGGTCACATTTCGATCATACTGAGCTTTAATACGTTTGGCATGAGATTCGATCACTAATGAAACATCGCGGCGATTCTCATCTAGCTGAGCCAAGTATAACACGTCTTTCCTCTTCGGAAGTGGCTGGAAGTAACTCGATGGCCATTCACAATGATGGGATTTCGCACTCAATAGGTAACACAACTTCCAAACCATAAACTAGTTGGAAAGGAGTGAACCCTATTGATGTTTTAACTGAGGTTCGATATGCCCACAGTGATGAAAATAGCATGTTGTGCCAATTCGACCAATGAATCCCAATGATTCGTCGGATCGTGATGACGAGAACTTTGTTGATGGCTTCAACCAGGCCATTAGCTTGTGGATAATAAGGAGTTGAACTGTCATGACGCAAGCCAAGCTAGTCTGTAAGTTCATCCATCATGACGTTAATCGCTTGTGGAACACCAAACGTAGCAATGATATGATTGAATACGAAAATCACAGCTATTTTGCCATCTGCCTCAAATGTAGGCATCACCTCGGCCCACTTGGTAAAATAATATACCGCAAGGATAATATATGCATGCCCCCCGACCGAGTGAGGGTTACATGTAATAAAATCGATACCCCATTTGGCAAAAGGACCAACGACAATTAAGGGTGAAGAGCTGCAAGTGGAGCGTGCATCTTTCGATCAAAAATTTGGCAGTTGTGGCATTTTCGAACCGCAATAATACAATCTTTAAACATAGACGGCCAGAAATAGCTAGCACGCAATATATTTTGGGCAATGGCATACCCAGACATATGACCACCACGCGCTCCAGAGTGACAGTCATTGAGGACCCTTTCAGCTTCCTCATGAGTCAAACAACGTCGAAAAACAGAGTCCACCGCATGACGAAAAAGAGTATCTCCAATAATTTTGAATTGTTGGGACTGGAATCGTATTTTTCGACGGTCCAATTGTGAAATATCAGGCCAAAAGGTTTGGGTTTGGAGATAAACAATTATATCTGCGTACCACAGATCTAAAGTGCTGATTAGAAACAAGGATTCTTCCGCAATGGGCTCCTTTGCCACAGTTTCTGTGTCAGCACGCAGGAAGTCACACATTAATTCTGCAAAAAATAAAGATTTCTTTGACTTAGACTTTTCAAATTCCAAGTCGAACTCCTGCAGGATAACAATCCATTTGGAGTACTTTCCCCCCCAATAATTGCTTGGTCAAAATATAGAACGTAGGGTTGCAATCGGAAATAAATGTAGTTTTACGTAATAAAATGTAATGAAGAAAACGTTGGACAACTTGAATAACTGCCAATGCCAATTTCTCCACATGTGAGTATTTTAGCTCAGTTGGATTTAACGTGCGACTAAGGTAATATATCACATGTTCAGTACCGAATTCATCTTCCTGAACTAACACCATTTCGATGGTGGAATAGGAAGCGGCGAGATACAAGAAGTAGTCCTGGTTGTAGTTGGGAGGATGCAACAACAGTGCATGGGTCAACGCGTGTTTTAGCGCACCAAAATATTTCTCAGCTATCTCGTCCCAAAAGAATGAAGTATTTTGCTTCAACAACCGGGTAAAACCCTTTGTGATCTCGGCGTAGTTAGGGATGAATCGACATAAAAAGTTTGCTTTCCCTTGTAAACTTTGGAGTTGGCGAAGACGCGAAGGAGGAGGCAATACGATAATGGCTTCAACCTTCGAGGGATCGACGCAAATGCCGGCTTTCGAAATGACAAACCCCAGTAACCGACCCGTTTCAATACAGAACACACACTTGTGGGGATTCAACCTAATCCTATAATGCCTATACCTCATAAATATTGCTCTTAAATGGATGAGATGTTCAGCTTGATGTAATGAAGGAGCAGGCAAGTCATCGAGATAGGGTTACACAATGAGCTTAATATCATGAAAAGCATAAGACATGGCCCGTTAAAAAGTTGCCCCGACGTTCTTGAGCCCAAAAGGTAATTTGAAATAAGAAAATGTCCCCCATGGACAAATGAATGCCGTTTTTAGTTGATCAGCAGGTAGAATATTGATTTGATTGTATCCAAAAAAGCCATCCATAAAGGAGAAAATTTCGCTGCTGGCACAATCGTCAATGATTTGATCGATATAGGGAATAGGGTAATTGTCTTTTGGACATGCTCGATTAATGTCCCTATAGTTGATACATATTCTTCTTGTCCCTTTCTTTTTGTTAACAGGAACAATATTCGATACCCAATCTGTTAAGGGGATCAGAGAAATGAAACCTAATTTGAGTAATTTTTCAACTTCTGCTTTAATCGGAGCAAGTTTTGATTTCATGAATTACAATTGCTGGGTCAATTCCTGGCATTTCCTCATATGACTAGGGAAACACATCGTGGAATTCTTGAAATAGGGCCTTATATGTTTGAATTCATCTTCCGTACAAGAGGCACCTATATGAACGTTTTCAACAATTCCTGGCTTAACTGAAATGTCAAGGGGAATAGTTCGATAAATATTTCCCAAGTTTAACTCAGAATCAAGATGTTTCATTGGACTCTGAGCGTCCTTAACATATTCAGTCTTAAAAATTGATGAAAAATCATTTTGAAAACGATCACTCTCGGGTAAAAACGAAGATCTGTGTTGAAGATCTTCCCATGGTAACTCATCGACGCATAGGATTTCACGAATTTTCTCATCCGTTTGAACAAGTTCTGAAAATGTTATTAAATCCGAGTTTGATGTCGAAAGTGATTCCTCATGGACCACATTCATTAAGTCGATTTGGGTTGATGTTGTGTCGGAAAACGACTGCACGGTCTGATACGCAAGTTCATACAGACTCAAAGGCATAAGAGTACCAAATGAGTCTATCTCAGATTCGGAAGGTATGATCCAAGGATCATCATTAACAATGGTACCTCATAAAATCATATGAATGGTTGCAGTAGAAGATGATGCGTTGATAGGAGGAAAAGGAAAAGTGCCCAGTAAACCGGAATCTTTAACTAGCCCTACTCCAACATCCTTATAAGGGATCATTGCTTTACCAACATGCTGAATGCTCTCAACAGAGGCTGGGTCGGATGAAAAGTATGACAACTAGTCTAAGGTTACAATCTTTCCATTATGAGGGAACTTTGTAAGACGAAAGACTGATGAAACAATAGCTGTCATAGCGTAAGACCAACTACGACCCAAGAGAAGGTTGTAATCCAGAGGGGCATAAACCACCTCCACATCTAGATTAACGGTTTTACCTTCAACCCCTATAGGTAGATCCTGTAAAATGCCAAAAGGATGGAACCCACAGTCATCAAAGGCCTTTAGAATCGTCGGGGATTGATTTAGTGAAGGAGAACCAAGCGATCTCCAACACTATATCGACATAATACACGTGGAAGCTTCCTCATCAATCACAGTCCTATGAATAGGTTTGTTTTTGACTATCACTGGAATCTGGACATCCATCTGATGAGGTAAGCGCGGTGCACTATTTTCTAGATCGAAGATTATAAGGTTCGGGTCTTGAACATCAACAGCTCCTATAGCCGACAAAAGTAACTTGAGTTGTGCTGGACATGATTGTAGCACTTCCAAAGACGACATTGCTGAGGGTGAAACAGCTAAATCCTCAACAATGTTATAGTTCTGAGCTGCTCTCCCATGTGGATTGAAAGCAGACTTTCAAAGTATACCCTTGGCGGGCGGTTTGATTACTAAGTCTGGATTAGGTTTCTCGATTTGTAGTGGATCGGAACCGGGAGCTGAGGTTGATGGGTTCGAATGGGAAGATTCTACTTCTTTACCATCAACGGGACTTTTACTGCCATAATCTTGCGATCGAGTTGCAATCCTAACATGGGACATCATCAATATGGGTTCTTCATTGGCACTGGAGGATGAACCTATCATCTTACTGTCTTGAGCTGGAAAAGGATCCTTCAAGACAGCAGGAGTTTGGGAACCTTTGACAATTTTCGCAACCTCTGCACGATGAGGGCAATCTCTTGTAAAATGTTCTTCATCACAGATGAGACACGGATAACGAGGTTTGTGTTTTTCATCAGTTGATTCTGCTTTTTCGGGTTTCTCTTTCGAATTCTTATCTGTTTTATTTTTCTTCTTCCCTTTCTTCTTACCAACGGTTTTTGATTTAGCTGTAGATGACTCTACAACTTGAATATCGGCAGAAAGTTCCACGGAAGAATCTCCTGTCGGGGAATCTATCAAGGTTACGATAGGAGAAGAATTCTGGGAAGACTTCTTCTTACTTTTGGTATTAACCGTACCAATCATACCATCAGCGGCATGAGACCCTGAAGGAGCAACAACGATTTGATTTTGTTTGGGTAGATCGGGGATCTTCTCATGTAACGTACTTGACTGAGTATAAACTAAGTCAAGGTATTGTGCTTGAGCAATGACTTGCTCTTCAGTAACTACTCTGGCTTTAGCTACATCCTCAGTGATCTTGGGAAGTAAAGATTTTACAAACCATTCAGCTAATATCTGATCCGGGATATAAACTTTCACTAAACGCCGCGACGTCTCCACTCATGGATATGATCTGAAATGTAAGTGGACGTTAACTGCTTTAACGAAGTTAATAGTTCCCTGCCATTTTCATATCTGACTGGCAACTGAAAATGAGTTAAAAACGAGGTAGCTAACTGACTAAAGTTATAAAAATTGGCTCGCGGTAACTCGATGTACCATTTGGCCGCAAGACCAATTAGAGTGCACTGGAAAAGACGTAAACGAATCGAATCATCTAAAATGGAATTAGACGCACACCAAAGTTGATAAGTCATCACATGGTTCGACGGGTCCTCTCTTGGCTTACCTTCGAATTTAGGAATATCACTGGGCAACTTATGTGGCATTGGTGGCCAATACTAAAGATAGTTAATTGGATCGTTCGTAAGGCATGTCAAGTCAGGCAAGTCCAAAATTGCGATAAATGGTAACTGACGATTAGGGTCCCTAAAACTCGGGGTCTGCAGACCAGCCCCAGGAGGAGGATATTCAGGATAACTAGGAATGGGAATCGCATTTGGGATATTTTGACCTCCTGGAAAACCAGGATTAACCGGACCATACTGGGGTTGCTGAGGTTGTTGATATGTATACCCAGGGTACGGTTGAAACTGATAGGTTGGTTGCTGCGCAGCAGGACCGTATGGATACTGTCCTTGGTACGGAGGTTGATTAAATTGAGGTTGAGAAGTAACAACCATACTTCCTACAGGCATCTGGACCGTAGATCCAGACTGAGGTAAAGAGGTCTGAGGAGTAGATACAAGAACAGTAGACATCGGAGCAGACGTTGCTGAGGTTGTTGATATGTATACCCAAAGTACGGTTGATACTGGTACGTTGGTTGCTGCGCAGCAGGACCGTATGGATACTGTCCTTGGTACGGAGGTTGATTAAATTGAGGTTGAGAAGTAAAAACCATAATTCCTATAGGCATCTGGACCGAAGTCGGGACCGTAGATCCAGACTGAGGTAAAGAGGTCTGAGGAGTAGATACAGGAACAGTAAACACTGGAGCTGTCGATACTCCAGAAGAAGGTGGGGTAGATGGAGTAGATGTTGCAGTAGTTGCAGCAGACATTTGAGACAGAGTACGAGGCGTACTAGGTCCAGACTGAGAAACTACAGAAGGTGCAGAAGTTTGAATAGTAGGCTGGACGGGTTGCTGAGATGGACCAACAACCAAGGGTTGTCGAGGTTGAGATGATGGTTGCACATTCAGTTACAAGACCTGCTGGGATTGAGATGGATCCCACACCAAATTCATTCCGGGGTATGGACCTTGAGGATATTGAGGACTATAACCGATTTGAGAGTAGGGTTGATAATATGATTGACCAGAAGGCTATTGGTAACCTTGAGATGGGTACTAACCTTGGGGTTGATAACCCTGAGGCACGTACTGATACTGGGGTTGACCTTGAGGTACATATTGATATTGAGGTTGATTTTTGGGTGCATATTGATACTGAGGTTGCCCTTAGGGTACATACTGATACTAAGGTTGACCTTGGGGTACATATTGAGTCTGGGGTTGACCTTGAGGAACGTACTGTCCCGTAGGTATGTACTGTCCTTGAGGTTGTCCCCCGGGCGCAAACTGTGTACCTTGAGGTTGCCCCCCAGGCATATACTGGGTACCCTAAGGTTGCCCCCCAGGCACATATTGAGTACCTTGAGGTTGCCCCCCAGGCGGTAACTGGCCACCTTGAGGTTGAGAACTTGAGATCATTAGAATTTCTTCTGCACTCAACGGTTTAGTACCACTACTTCCAGTTAACAACTTCTGTTCGATAGGTTGTGGAGATGCTCCCGAAAAAGTACCAGAGATGGACTGATACCCAACGGGAACAGAAGGACCACCATACGAATAGGCTTCGGGAGATTGAGAATACATGGATGACGGACTAGACATATTCAATGCAGGATAATGATCTCTAGGTGAAGGGTGATAAAACATACGAGGTGGTGAAAAACTAAGTCCCGGATTTTCCAAAAGATTGGTCAGTGAACGGTACCAAGCAGTGCTCCTAGGCGGACTATAAAAAATCGATTCACGCTCCCTAACTTCTAAGATAGGTCGATTGTCTGGAAAAGGAAAGCTTTCTTCAATATCCGAAATAGCAAGCTCTTCGATTGCTATGAGTCCAGCAGGAATATCTTAGGTAATTACGATTTCTACCCTAGGAGAACTAGGACCACTAGGAGTCGGAGAAACAAACTCTGATACAGGAGTAGCAGCAACTTCAGATTCGGGTTCAGATACTTCAGGTTCTTCACCTATATCACTAGTATATGCAATACTACTAGTAACTTCTGAAATTACTAACGGTTGAGAATCAGAATATTCTACCAAAGAAGGTTCTCCTTCTTCAGGTGACCCACTTCTATCGCTACTTGGAGATACGAGGACTTTCAAGCCTTCAAGCTAGCTCGGTATGTCTTTAGGAGGTTGACCCCAAAGTCTACGGGATGTCCTCAGCAACTTAGCCACGTTAACAAACTCAGGGGATTGGCCCCGAAGTCTACGGGAATGCGTCGGTAATTCAGCCACAGTTAAAGACTTTTAACTACTTCACATGAAAACAAAGTAAAATCTCAATGAAAACCACCTAAAGTCTCTAAAGAACCAAACAAATTGAATCACATGCCTAAAGAATCTAAGAGATCAAACACACATAAACAGTAACGTTTCGGACCGAAAACACTAGTTGGTGATGAAATCCAACGTCGCAGAGTTCGATACAGAAATAGCAGTTGGAACAGTTACCTCGGCAACCTGCTTAATGAATAGACTGGCACAAGTTTCTCCACTTAACCGTCTCGAGTGAAGAGAACCCCCCAGAAAATCCAAGTGAGTCTATCTGATGTCTGCTCCAGGTACAGTGGGATCTTCCCGCCACCGTCACCATAGGAAGAATCCTATAGAATATGGTCACTAAGGTTACCAACAGAAACAAATATACCTGGGGGAACAGTCTACGATCTGATACGCACGCAAGGGTAGAGTAGCAAGCTCAATCCCCTTGAAGGCTCCTCGACATAAACCGAGGTTTACCAACAAGTGACCCCAAGCTCTTCGACAATGGTCAATCCGAGGTTTACCATTTGTAATACGTGAATATTTGGTGTCGTTCCCAATGAGGAAGGATTGATTCCCACACTGGTTCGGACACGATCTCGTGCTTCTCCTTTAAGAGGAGCTTTCCCAGAGCATAGATGCAACAATTGGA
>APFE030947464.1:63581-85836 GCA_000404065.3 Pinus taeda | reverse complement strand
AGACATCTTCACCAAAGTGCTTGGAAGAGAAAAGCTTGAACGATTCAGAACGATGCTTGGACTCACCAACATCCCTTCAGATTAAGGGGGGGAATGTTGACACCTAATCTTCATGATTGGGTCAATTTATGTAAATAATTAAATTAGGAATGTGAACAATCATTGGGAGATGAACTGAACAGTCACTCCCTACTGTATATAACAAAGACCTACCCAATGGAATAAGAAACGAATCAGTTTTTGTTTTGTGGAGTTACTGCCTGGCTTGACACATCCAATGTTCAAGCCAACTTTTGACGTTTTTTCATATTTTTAAACAATGGTGATGTATAGACAGCTCGGCACTGGATGTTATAGGTAACAATTGGATGTGAAATTTTAGAAAACTGTGTATTCCCACTACTGACATTTGTCTTGGCATTTCCTAGCTAACAAACAAAACACCCTCACTTTCTAGCTAGAGATTAGTGACCAAAGGCATTGCACTCATAAATGCATTGAATATAGAAACAAAGGAGAAACCAACTAAGAGTTTTCATATGAATTCAAGGAACCTTGATGTGTGCACGAGCATTTCTACTATCTAATAAGGCTTACTACCAGAGGACTTAAGGCAACATCTAAGGTCACTTGATGATGGACATACTAAACAAAGGTATAAGGAGGTACAATAGCATTATGATATTTATGAAGCAAGGATAATAAGATTGTGGTGATTTCATTCTATTTTGGAATTATGTGATTTTCGTTAACAGAATAGAGATGAATTACAAGTACAACCTATCATCTAAGCAATCATATTGGTGGGGAAACTAGCTCTGGATTTGTTTACTCCAAAAGAGATAGCACTTGGAGCAACAAGGGGACTTTTATTATTTATATGTGCATAGTCAATGTGACCCCAAGATAATTCATTGTTATGTCAAAACAACAAACATTTTACTGCATGAATATTTTGAAGCCATCGTGGGAGATTTTGGATTGGAAAGGATTTTAGACCAAATGGATTCACATGTTACTATTGTTTCTTTTGGTATTGTGGAGCAGATAGCCCCATCATACCTTTCAATAGGAAATTCATTAGGGAAAAATGATGTATTTGGTATAGAGGATATATTACTATTGTTAGACAAAATTATTCAACTATTCAAAAAATGTGTTCTGTGTAGAGAGAACTTAGAGATTGACCTTGGCGACAATTGTTTCTAATTACTTTAGGGATTTCCTTTACCATGTCACATGTGGTTTTAGGATTTCATTGCAACCTTAGGGATATTCGTGAAACAACTTTATTATTTTAAGGAAATTATAAAATAGATCTCCCTTTCCCAATAGATTGAAGCATAGTATAACTAGTATAGGCACATGTTTCAGTGGTATTTGCAACTACAACATTATAGGCCTATTTCCTCCAGCATATAGACACTTGTAGAAACAAGTAATTGTACCAAAGAATATTATGTTATATTATCTCATCACTATTAAACAAATATGTCTTCACTATGTATATGGTTGAAGATATATTTGTTGGCCTTGGTGACTCCTAGTAATATTGATTTTGTATTGGAGTTTCTAAATACATAAGAATTATATATGGTGTATTGAAATTATAAAAATACATAGGATGTCACAATTAATCTTAATAATCAACTTCCTTAATGACTAGGAGGTTTAAAACTCCACTAGCGGTTTTTTCACTAAATGTGGGTATCATTTATTGATAAAAGAGGGATCTCAGGGAGACTTGTGTGGAAGTTGTCTATAAAGAGCAACCAAATTTAGAATTAAAACTGTCACAAGTGCACTGTAACAAAACTAAAAAAGTTTTTCTTTGTGCTTTCAGGGTAGCCCATGACACCCCTACAAATTAGTAATTACTGATTGTACATTCTAATCTCATTGGCATAACTTTTTGTCATTTGTTGGATACCAATAAAATTACCTTTCTTTTCTTATTGAAAATTAAAAATGTTAAACAAATGTAGTTTGATATAAATGCTCCGAAGGAAGGTCTCCATGTTGTGGAAACTATTATGATTTTCTCTTAAATAAGATAAATGACCACCAATGAATTCCTTTTCCAAAACTTAGTTCTCCTACAACTGCAGTCCTTGTTTTGAGAAAGTATATGCTGTCATATTAAGATCTTTGAACACATGAGAGGTTTTGATCATCTGGAACTTCCTAGAGAGAACTTTCATCTAAGTAGCTAAGGAAGATAAGGAAGTATCCTGAATCTGACCTTGTGCATTCATCCAATTAACATCCAGTGCTGAGCGCCCAAAGACCTATAGATGACCAATATCCTTGTCAAAGGAAGATGTTAAAAATGAAAATAGAGCCTTCAACTTCACTAGGTTATTTTTATCTTTTTCCATGTTTTCCTTAGTTTGGAAATAGTGAGTCTCACAACAATAAAGCACAAACGCATGACTACAAATGTGATGAGAGTCTTGGCAAGCAATTCTACATGTAGTAAATTATTTCTTTGTGTTTCAACTGTATTGCTTTTAAGTTATCAAATTGTAGTGTTATCAAAGGACAATGGATACATGTGTTGATGATAATTATCACAATTGTAAGATATTCAACAATAAAAGTTTAAAACCATTTTTATGTGGACTATGTTCATTTAGTCTCATTTGTGTTATTGTTTTCCATCAAATAGAGTCATCTTGGGCTTGCTTCTATAGTTTACCTATGTCAGAATATTGACAATGATGACTTATTTAAGCTTTCATGCTCACATATATCTAAATTTAATAGCCAATAAACTTGTGAGTTGTAGGATGATATAATGAATCAGTTCTCTCTCAAGGAGACCATAGATTTATGTTAATGATAGGGTTATCATGCTTCAGTCATCGAGCAAGTTCAATATGCCAAAATGTTCAGATATGATCCTTCCAAAGAATAATAACCAAGTTTGCATAGTTACTACAACTTTCACCAATAAGAATATATTATAATTTCACTACAACAACGACCTTCAAGGAGGCCGAGAGATTGTGTCAAATGACCATCGAGTTCCCAATGTTGACTAATCGAACCTTCCTGTGCTCAGATTATCGATAACCTAGTTTTAGGGATATCTCCAACATAACCATAATATGTCTTTTGAGATCAATATGATCCTTCTTTAACTTTTCTCTTACGCAATCCATCGGCCTTATTCCTGCAACAAGTTAGATGATTGGATCCTTCAAGAAAGGCATCATAATGACTTGACCCTATCACAGAAAATTTCTATCTTCATAGAGAAATATCCTTCCTAAACCAGAGGCAATGATAGAGAGATTAGGTGCTGAATAGTTGATACTAATCAATGATCATGGTGATCATGCTCAGAATTTGATGGAGGAATTTTAGATTTCGAGACCCTTATGAAATATGTTTTGGTCTAGGATTTGGTACTCTTGATCAATGTCTCAGACTGTAACTTCTTAGGAAATAATCCTAGCTTAAAAAGTAATCATAGAATGAATGCAAACCTATACTTGTTATCTGAAGTATTCGATATATCTTAGATAGATATCTCCCGCACTTGATCAGTCCTCTAGAGATGAGAATAATATTTCAAACAAATATCTATAGAGGATTGACCTTACCTCTAGGGATGATAGAAAATATATTTCCATAAGCTTACAATGATGATATAGTCTTAAGCTTGATGAGTAGGATTGTTATAAAGTACAAGAACTTACCTTGTTTTCTTCCAACTTTTGGCCATGATAGTTGAATATATTTAGGATTGGTGTCAATGTTTATTGATTATGGCTTGAAGAAGGCCTTGAGAAATAACCCAGATTTGAACTCTGACTTGATTTACCATAGACAATTGAAGGTATCAATGAAATTCTTTAGTGATTTCAATATCTTTAAGCTTTTGCTTTTCCTCACCTGATCTCTGATACCATGTTAATTTTCAGTTAACATGTTCTTTGCAAAGGTTAGATACCTCATTCAACCATATTCCCATTAATCCATCTACCAATCACATTAGACATTATATAACAGTAACTGGCGAAATAGCATAAATGATAGATGAAGAAGACAAACCAAGATAGAAAGACACGAGAATATGGCTCAAAGCTAGGGAAAAACCCCAAGATGGGGAAAACCACTTATCAAATCTTCTTATTATTATCATCAAATGTTCCGTAGAGAAAGACAGAGATGAAAATGATATAAAATAATTTTCCAATATGAAGATCAGGCATCACTTCTCTTAGATCCATTCAATCCTATAATCTAGGTAGTATGTCCATAGAGGACAAATTATATTGTTGTACAAGATCTGTATGCTTAGGGCAACAACAATCCACTGCTTTCTAAGTTGACTGATCCAAAAATCCTCCTTTTTGTTGCAACCTTCCTTATTTCGCATGATGCTCCCTTTCACTAGCTTAAGTAGCTAGTATATGACCACATTAAGGCCATCATTGATATTATCTCTACACTTTAGGATTAGGGCTTCTGAAGCATGTTTCTCCAACCCTTGAATTATGTAAACAATGCAACTTTTTTCTTCTTACAAGGGCTCTATTAGTTGTAGTAGCCCTAGCCTTTTTTTAATTTTCCATGTCATCCTCAACAAGCACCTGAATACTATCATATAAGGTCAATGACTTTCTATTGTATTTCAACTTCCTGGGCAAGTGATTTAAGGCCTGCGGTTAAGCTGTGAGAATATATTATAGTTGCAGCCAAACTATAGGAAGAATTCCCATACGAAACAAGTCATAACCCATATATAATATTTTTCTTAACCATAGCGAAGCACTGCTTCCAAACTCAAACCTGTTATGACAAATCCCTAACCAAAACAGTCCCAACAATAACCAAAATTTATCCTCCTTAATCTTTGCTGCCACAGAGATATATTTTTCTTTTGATTGATGTGTCCCAAACGAGAGAGAAAGCTCCTCTCTATATACAATTTAGTGGAGTTGAGGGGACGTGACTTTTGATCTTCTTAAGCCGACATATAGTTGAGGACAACCTAAATAATTTACATGAGAGAAACATAAATTCAAAATTCCACTTCTACTTATCCATATTCGACGATCTTTAGATCGATTTTGGTCCTATCAAAAAAAGGAATTCAATGCCACAAATATATTCCCTAAAGGAGTTGTTCAAAGTGGAATTTGGCAGTAGTTGTCACTTTTAACATAAATAACCATCAATATTTTTTTCTAGCATTTTGGGCTGAATTCACAATAGTATGCTTAAAAGTGTCATTTGAATGTATGGAAATTAGAATAAATAAATGTGAGATATATTCTCTACATCTTTGGGTGATCTCCTTTTCAAATCTGAGTTATTTTAGGCTACATGTTAATTGTTTGAACTTTGAACTTTGAAGAAATTCCTGAATGGACTTCGTAAATAATCAAATGAATGGACTTCATAAGGCAATGGTACCATAAATTGTGTTATTTCAAATATTTGACTTCTATATTTTCACAAAATACAATTTCCTCAATAAATACTTATATATGTTTAGGATTATATGTGTTGGAGCAGTTCCTTTATGTTTTATTATAATCTTGATGTTGACAAGCTTTAGCTGACTTTTTTCATCAATTCCTCATAAAATATGCAAAAGGAAAAATGTGGCAAAAATTACATTGCTTCTTATTTCTTTCTTTATTGTTCATGACAGGATAATCATATTATAGAAATGAGTTATCCTACAATCTGTTTCAATTTGTGGATTTTTTTTCCTCCCATTTTTTAACAAGGATGTAGATTTCAGTTTCATGTTGATGGTTTTTGCATGTATCTTATCTAGCCCCAAATGTCTGTAATGGAGTGGATCTTGAGAAGTTGTCGTGGACACAGACTCTATCAGAGGCTAATGTTACAATACCACTTCCACCTAGTATCAAAAAACGTTTAATGGTCTGTGACATAAAGAAGTGTTATTTAACGATAGCGTTGAAAGGGAAAACTCATGTCTTAGTTCTAAGTCATTTATATGCATTTCTTAGCTGTAAGTCATTTGTTTGATTTTGAGATTTAGCACATCAATTATTTCGCTATCCAATATGTATGGCTTGTATTTCTCACCTCATGTTAGTTACTTGACATGGTTGATATAACATTCAATTCTAGGCCAATTTTGTTTTAAGTCGGAGATTTTATTAATTAAAATGATGTTCATATTTTGATTGGTTTACTTGGAGCTTGATTTAATTTTTTCTTGTAAATTCCACATGGATACTATTTTTTCAGGGTGAGTTCTTTGCACCAATAAGGTTAGATGATTCCTAGAACATAGGTATACAACAAGTGCATCTTTGGCCTTTGTTGTGTATCTGTTATTCTTTATATCATTGATGGATGGTTATTTGTTGATGTAAAACATAGGATGGGAAGGTCCTACCAATTCTCTTGACAAAACAAAATCAAATGGAGTGGTAGAATTGTGTTTTAAAGGGTGAGCCAGAAATCAACACTTGAAAGGTAGAACTTGAGAATAACAATCTATCTGATCTGGATATAGAGACAAAACAGATTGTGGGAAAAAAATGATGGTATTGACGAGTCTTCCCTGCAAATAAGCTCTAACTGTTAGACCATTGCCAAAATTCCATTTATCTGCAATGATAGTAGTGACTCTAGCATTATTTGTATCAAAACGACTTTGGCCATTGTCCTATTCATTTCCTATGAATGATTTCGATTTTCAAACTCCAACTAGTTTGTTGTTAAACTAATTAATGCTTTGATGAAAAACATATAGTTTTCAAAGCTCTTTTCTAAATCTATTTTCTTGAGCAAATTTGGCTTTTTACTTTAGTTACTGTAGATTGCTACTGTGTGACATATGCTATGATATAATTGTCTAGATAAATAGACAGAAGTGTTGTACAACAAAATCCTTTTTAAATATAAAGAAACAAAATTTCCAAATACAAAGTTTATTAATTAAGAACATATTTTAGAATTCTTAGCTAAGTTATGATTATATTTTGGTAGGGGATTTTGTGTACATTGATATTGTGTTGTATCTTTAGTTTCTGTCACGTAAGAATGGTTAATAAGGAATGTGTTCTTGAGCTACAAACACACATCTTATTCTACTATCGACATGGATTGCCGTGGTTTTCAGGTATGGCAACAAAAACACAGATGTCAGTGGGATCCCCAATGTTCGTGTTGGATGAATTTAATACTAGTGATGATTTTGATTCCTTGTCAGATAAATAATGTCACAAGTCAAATTCGAATAAACAGAAGAAACTCAAGAATGAAGCTGAAAATATTCCTTTCTGTCCAAGTCAATTTTTTTTATTTGTTGGTTCCTATCATTTTTTGAGTGCGGACTTGTGAAATTCCAAAGTTCATGTTGGTTTATGTAAAGGGGATATATATATTAATATAGATTATATATATTATATATATATAATCATATGTCGTTCATGGTTTCTGGAGATTCGTGTTACATTTGACAAAAGTTTAGATATCATTCATATATCTAAACATCAAACCACAACAACATTGAGAGTTTTCTTTCACTCAACCTATAACATATTGCATCTGTCTTCATAAATGTTCTTCTTCCATATGCTATCCACTTATGACATTTCCTTTGCAATATTTGGTGCATTTGCTAGTTATAGGTCATTTATAGATTACAAATGTCTTCAAAGTTTCACTTCTAATTGAGTATTCCACTGAACATATTGATTCTCTTATAAATAATTATTTTTCCCTCAACCCACTTTTCATAACTTCCATAACCATTAGGTAGAGAACTACAAATTTGATGTTGCTTTCCTTGTTTAATAAAATATTGCCAAGAATTTAATTTATTGAAAGTTGTAGAATCTACAATTTATGAAGTTTCAAGGTATAATTTTTCAAAGTCTAATTCTTTAAAGGGTGATACTTCAATGGAAGAGCACTTGCTTTACAAGCAGGAGGTTGGTGTTTCGATTCCATCATGCCCTTATATCCATATGGAATGGCGCTGATCAATATTTAGTACGGAGGCTATTTTAACCATCACCTATGAGCTTTTGGTGACATTTCTTTACCCTCACCAAAATATGAAATGGTCACAGTCAATGAACACTACCATATATATGCATCATAGTGATGACCCTCAAAGGTTCATAACCGTAAGTCATTGTTGTTGATATGAGATGGTGATGGTCACTATCCATCATTATAGTCATTATTCGTGATGGACCTTGAATGTCACCACAACACCTATACTTCTCGCAATGCGGCTTTTGGTGATGGTCAATGAATGTCACCATATATATGCACCAATAGTGACAACCATGAAAGATCCACCACGATAAATCATTGTTGTTCATATGAAATGGTGACAGTCACTATCTGTCATTATAATCAATATTCGTGACAGACCTTGAATGTCACCATAACACCTATACTTTTGGTGACGCCACCTTTGGTGATGTTTAGTTTTTGGTGACAGAGGCTATGGTCCATCACCATTTCTCATATGAAATGGTGACAGCCACTATCTATCATTATAAATCATTATTGGTGACGGACTTTGAATGTCACTACAACACCTATACTTTTGGTGACGCCACCTTTGGTGACATTCAGTTTTTGGTGACAGAGTCTATGGTCCGTCACCATTACTCATATGAAATGGTGACGGTCACTATCGATCATTATAAATCATTATTGGTGATGAAAATTGAATGTCACTATGACACCTATACTTTTGGTGATGCCACCTTTGGTGACGTTCAGTTTTTGGTGACGAAGGCTATTTGGACAATCACCAATGAGCTTACGGTGACATTTTTCACTCCTCACCAATGAACTTTTTTATTGTAGTGACTCCTTGACTTTCCCTCATGCCTATCCTTCCCTATTGCAGTGCTTCTTCCACTGAATCCAAACAGGCATGCGAATTCACTTTGCTGCTCTCAAGGGAGGCTGCCCATCCACTGACCAGGTTGATACTCAGGAATATCTAAGGCATACCGCTAAACTAGACAACAACCAACCCAAGCTTGCAGTGTTCTCCCCAACTAGCCCCCCAGTTCCCCTCCCCAGTTCCCCCCACCCCCATGGATTCTCCTGAGCCCTCCATCCATAAACAAACAATGTTTCCATAGCAAGAGGGTTGCAGTACCAAGAAACATACCTGAATTCATGATAAAACTTAATAGTGGAAACTAGATTCACCTTCATTAATCAAATATCATATTACATATATACAAGAGTATTGTCTCAAGATAGGAAAACTATCTTGGAAATACAATTTGTTGGTTGAGAGAATATATCAACCACATACCAAACTAGGGAAACCACTCCTATAGAATAGGAACAGACTCTTTAAATAGAAAGTCACAACTGAGACAAGTAGGAGTTAATATTCCAACACACCCCCTTAATGAGTACTTGTCTCAATATTAATCCGCAAAATCTACATCTGATCCAGTGGTGTGATTACACCTTGCACCATGTTCATGTAATTGTCGACGTCCATATAAAGGAAAAGCCATCTATTGGAATGTATGGGTTCCCAACCGCTACAACTGCGATTCTACTAGGAGGTCCTTCACATACATGGTTCACCCAACCTCCAGATGAACTCCCCCTAAATATAAAATTTCACCTCATGGAGTCTAAAATGAATATGGCCCACCCAAGTGTGCCCATCCCGCATGACACATTCTTCTAGGGTGTTAAAACTCTTTTATAGAGGGAACACATAATAAAGGGTATGCATGCCTCTCTAGGTCTTACAATAGGTACATAAAACATTTCAAGACCACAAAAAACTAATACAAAATAATCCATGACATGTAGATTTTCTATAATTACAATATGTGACTCATACTACACCATGGATCTGTTCCCAAAACTCACACTAAATCACACAAACTCGATTATCCATCATCTTCCAATATTTGATGCAACTCCTCTAATTCCATCTTCAATGTGATATTTGGTTGTTAAGCATTCCTGTAAATAATTTTCTCTATTGTTGGAATGGCCAATTCCAACATAGATATAAACTGGTGACAATAGTTGGTCAGACTAAATGTCACAATAATACATCCAATTCTTTCAACTAGATTTATATTAATGACATAAAATAAATAAATTTAAATGCTTTTAATTAAATTCGAAGGAAAAACACTAACACTTTCAACAACTCCAATTCAACATAGCCCATTAAGCCCTTACCGGGATCTTTCAATATTTAGTTCCAAGCTCCTTCATGTAGCACTGTGCTTAGTACCTCAACACAACAAGAATTGGGGATCATGTCTAGGTGGTATACCTAAGTTGAAGGTTCCCAGTTTGCTTAGTTTCATATGCATTTGAGACCACAAATGGTAAATAGCCCACGTTTAGATTACATGCCAGAAAACAATTTTTTTTTTAACAAGTTGTGATATTCTGTCAATGGGTTGCCTGACTTTGACTTATACAAAACAAATTCATTGCCATATTAGGTTATTTAACGTTGAGATTTTCAACAGGCAACTACCACATACAGCATAGGCTCCACGGTGTGCCTTTCTCCAAGGATTGCATGAATCCCTATTGGGTCGGTCACAAAAGACTACTATGACCAGACTCTTTCCTGAGTTTGAAAGAGCAATAGTAAGGGCCACGCGAATCCAAGAAACCCTCGTCCAATTGTGTAGTGAAGGGAAACTCGCAAAATGAATACGACTACAATTTGGGCTGCTACTTCAATAACCATGATGGGATCCACAGCCTGCGACAACATACGACCCACGAGAAGAAGATTTGAACTATTACATAACTCACATGCTGCACCAGATCAATCCAATAACAAACCATGATGAATGCCACAAACCCGCAACATATCCACCATGGTCTTCAGTGATTTACCAGTAAATCTTTGATGTTGCTCTGATGGCTTATCTTCTCCACAAGGTTTGGGCAACCACCACTAGAAATCACCTACCCAGCTTCCACTATAACATAGACCAATGCCTCTTCTTTTGTCAAATGGGTGTTGATAGGCTGCAATGTTGAAAATCATTGTAAGTAGAGGGATATTAGAGCGATAGGTAACCCTTGTGTTATATTCTTTCCATGACTAGCCCATGTAGTTAACTGCGAGGCTAGAGGGGGGGCAGAGCCCCCCCTTCGTCGGACTGATTAGTAGTGGGGGGGTGGGTAGCCCCCTCTATGGGGTTCAGGGCCCTAGGATTTTATTTTTTGGGCCCTATATTAGGTTGGGTGGACCTACCTGTTATCTCAAAATCAGATCCTGATAGGCTGTTGGTTAGGTTGACTCAAAGTAACTATTTCAAACCTACTTTAGGCTAAGGCTTAGCCTCCTCAACCTGAGAGGGCTCTCTCAAAAGGGTTAATGATTTTAATTATAGATAAGATGGCTAACTCTTGTAAAACAACTGTGAAAATATGAATGGTGGAAACACATTTAACTATCCATTGGGATTATGGAGTCAACAACACCTCAATATAACAATGAACTCAACCTTACATAGAAGTCAGGGCATTCAACATTTAAATATTCAGAATATAAAACTCATATAGGACCACACAGTTTATGAATGTATACAGGAAGTCAGAGCACATCCAGTGAATTCTGAGTGATTACACATCCATACCACTGAAAGAATTAAGAAAAGGACAACATCACATATTCTGAACATAAAAAATCCCTCATGAATCCTGAGAAGTAAAGCCAAACATGTATTAATGAAACAGAGTCTTACATAAGCCAAATACCAACCTTTTCATAAAATTTCCAACCCTGAGTACATTGCTGCTTCAGCTATATATAGAGCTCTTATTCTAATTGATTGAGATTCCTCCTCAAGCATGAGGGGAATTCGAAAACTACTTCTATTACTGACAGTTGTTAATTTAATTAAATTAATTAAAATTAAAATCTTAATTAATTATTAAATGATAATTTTAGTTAATATTTATTTTAATTAAATTAATCAAATTTTTATTAATAAATATTATTTTTTTAGTGTTTGTTATAATTATTATTTTAATAAAATTTAATTAATAAAATAAATTAATTAAGTTAATAAATTAATTTAATAAAATAAATTAATTAATGTTTTTATTATTTGATATTCACTTATTAACTCTATGTTATATCAGCATTATTATTTTAATTAATTATAAATTAAAAGTAATAAAATTATATTAATAAAATAAAATTCATAAAACTAATATTAATTAATAATTAATTTAATATTTCCCAGGCGACCTTGTGCTTATCCTCGGAAAATTTATCCCCATTAGTATTTATTCATTCTAAATCAGCTCATCTTTTATCATCATTCCTTAGTCCTGAAGATGGATCCCATTTGGGATTTGAAACGTTGGCATAAAAATGTTCATACTGTGGATTCTCCGGTAAATGATTCAAAAGATGCAAACCACAGATCTCTCAAATCCAAAAACTCTAACTACTTAATAAATACAACGAACTGTTAACTGGAGTTTTTTAGAGATCTAAATCAAATAGGACTCTAACTCCATATTACATGAATCATGGCTTTGATTAAGATAATTCTCTTTCTTTGACATCTGGTTCTCTTTCAGTTTGGCTGAGATGGGTGTTCAATGCTCCACGCTGCTCTTGAATGCTGTATCTTCTTCACTGTTCAGAAAAAATAGGAGACTATCCTTGCTTCTCGGTTTTATGGTTTTCAATTCCACATAAGTCGGTCTTTGATCTTTGTTTCCCAAAACATGACGGTGGCCACGTCTATTGATGTGTTGTCCACTATTTTGAAACATGATTTGATGATGTGTTATCCACTGTCTTTAAAAACAAAAAATAAAAATGCATTCAAGCTGTCTGAACCGTGCTTCAATCTTCTCATGATATGACAAAATGCAACTTTTGATCCAAACCATTTATTTCCACTTGTCTTAGTTTGATTGGCTGTTGTAACTTCATATGTTCTCGTTGTATACATATGTCCTTCAAAATTTTCCCGCTTCTGCTTCAAAACTGCTTGATTTATGTTGAAATCATCACCTTCAGCAGTTTCGTAGCGCTACGAAACTGCTGAGTTGTTTAAAAAACATTGTTTTTAACCCGAGACTTTTATTAATCGAGTACTTGGTTGCCAAAACTTCTTTTAGACTTTCCAAAAGCTGAATAGGGATTTAGGTTTCTTCAAAAAGGTGAGATCAAGCAAACTTATCAAAATTTCAAAACAAAATCTTACTTGAAATGTAATTTCATTTAGCAGGTCCTTTAAGTTGGCTTAGCTGTGCCTTCAGATCTTCTATTTGTTTCTTCATAACCTTATTCCCAGCTCTCAGTTGCATATTAATCATCCTGATGTACTTGGCTTCTTTGATTGCCGGCACTATCCAAGTGTGAAATTGCATATTACAGTCAACTACCTCTACAGCTACATTCTGCTCCCATAGGGTTTTAATTCTGTAATAGTTAGCTTGTATGACTGCATGTCTTCTAGCGGCTTTCTTCAGTTTGGAAATCTCATTTTTAGCTGATTCCAATTTTCTTTTCAGGTCTGCTATATTATCTTCTTTGGATGTAATGACTGTTTTGCCTGTGTTCTTCCTTTGCTGGCGTTGTGTCTCTTCCCCTGTTTCCTCTGTTCTTGGCAGTGCTTCTTGTACTTGCTGGAATCTCCTTATCATAGGTCTTCTAGGTTTAAAAAAAAATTGTTCAGCTTGCTCATCAAATTTAAGCATTTTTGAGGCTTTGGCTTTCTTGGTACTCTCTTGTTCTGACTGTATCAATTCAATTTGAACTGGTAGAGACTCCTCAAAGTCAATAGCCTGTAATAAATCATTTAAACTTCCCTTGGAAACTGGACTTTCTTTAACTGCTACAGCTTTACCTTTTTCCTTAGCCATCTGACTTCTTGTTCTTCGCCTTGAGACTACTTCAGATGAGCTTCTTTCAGGTACAGTATTTTTAACATGAGCCTTTTCCTTAGTTGATTGCTGAGGTGAGTCTTGAATGATGAGTGGCTTCACTTGTTTTCTTGCTTGTAAATTTGGAACTCTCTTAGCTCTTGCTTCTGTTTGGAGCTCTGCTATTGTAAAATCTCTTGCAAGTAGAGGATTGAGGCCAGTCTGGCTTTCGAAGCCAACCATAAAAACGAATGAATTCCAATCTTTTCCTACCCTTTGAAGTTCATCTAAGACCAGTAGTTTAATCAAACCATGATGAAACAAAGAGGTTTCACAATCCTCTTTCCTCAGTTGTACTTTATCACACATCTTACTCAAACTACGGAAAAGATAGAAAGGTAGGTCAATGGAGGTCTTCCCTGTGAAATGCAAAAGGAGCTTAAAATGGTATGAGTACACCTTGTTATACCTTCCTTCACAAGTCAAATATTTTTGTATGCAGGTGAGTAAATGAGCATAATATTCTTTGACATAGCTCCTGGGCACTGCCTTACTTAAATCTGCATTTACAAACTCATTCTTCAAAAACTCCTTGCAAGGATTCATGTCAAACTTGAAATTTTTAAACCATTCCTCTTGTCCTTGTGGGATCTCTGTCGCAGTGGATATTACCTCTGGCGAGACCTGCAATTCTATCATAGCTACCTTTGAATTCAAGCCTGTGAAATTAAGCGCAAATTATTTGGTTAGTTGTGCATGTCCTCCTTGTAACTTTTTGCAAAAATTCCAGCACCCAGCTTTTTTGAATGCTTTCTCCACCTCTTTATTCCTTAGTGTTATATCCAGGCCTTCAGGTTCATTCCTTAGACATTTGCTGAATCTGTGCTCTTTTTTCTCCATTGATTTTTCCAAATATTCGCAAACAATGACTACCAACTCTCGTTTGAATTGTGATTCAACTTCTATTTGAATTCTGCCTCGCTTGATCATACTTGTATTTGAGCTTGTAATATTGCCATTTAAAATCTCTCAAATTGTGATCTTGCAGATTTGTTATTCATGCAAGATTTACAACCATTATTAAGATTTATGCACGGTGGTCTTTCTTGGAAATGATGATTTGTCCGTATCAACAGATCTAGTGGTGGTGATAATGGCAATGAGTGGTGGAATGTGATAAGAGGGGTACATGAACTAACATGAGAAGACACGGCCTGTGACTCACCTAACGGACTTGACATTTTGGGAAAGATTCGCTGCGAAATGTGTGAATCCATGATTTCGTAGCACAGTTAGTTTTAAATTTGAATGATGCGCTGCGAAATTGCCTAATCGGGTTTGCGCTGCGAAACTGCTAAACTATAAAAGCGCTGCGAAAACACTTTAATAATATATATGCACTGCGAAATTATTGAAAGACTCGGTGACTGACATAAGATGACACGTGGCTATGAAACAGTGGTGGATGGAGGAGAACCAATGGGATATGAGAATAAACTTGACTCATGACCTCTTTAAAACTTCAGACTCTAAGGGAAAAAAAATTAAAACAAACATAGACTAGCACTGACCTTTGTCATCGGGCTAGGATGAAAAGTTACATATATCAGTTCTTTTTAGTTCTAAGTGATAACACTACCTATGGTTTTGTGCATGGTTTTTGCACATGGTTTTGGATGTTATTGTGGCCAGAACCACCACCCTATTAAAACCTGCTCTGGTAGTAAATTTGAATGGGTCCCTTAGAAGTTTGATCTTTCATTTCTCTGAATGATCTATTTTTATCCCAGGGATTTTAACTCTCTGTCGAGTCAAATTTTCAATTCTTAATGGTTAAGACCCCCCTGAATAAGTCTCTGCAACATGATTCATTGATAACCTAGTCTAGCCCTTCATTCATATCTTTCATCAAGACTTTTTCAATCCTCATAAACCTTCATGCTGCTCTATACCCACACATATAACCAACCCCCACTCTTTACTATGGGTGTGTATGGACTCAACCCTCAAAAACTTCTATCGTGTACTTATTTCTATATCAATGCTTTAATAATAGAAATACTATAAAAATATGCATAACTTACCTTTTTGCGCTTCCTCAGTCTTTACACATCTCTCGATGCATGCCTTCATCACTTATCACAATCACTTGACCACTCCTCCATCACATATCACTTTTCGCATTGGTAAAGGGCTATGGTATATCTCCCATGAGTTACTGTGATGCTATCAAGTCTCTGATCGCATCGGATATCGCAATCAGCACTTTCAACGCTGATACATAAGGTGCACTGCGATATACCAGAACCCCCTTGATTATTAAACATAAAACATGTATTTTCTGAGTCTACTTCCCCAATAACAAATCAAAATCGATAGATTTCAGTGTTTATACATAAAGCATGATTCAATATGGTAGACCCGCTGAAATTATTAACCACAACACGTATATTTTTTGGGTTCGGCCTATCGCAAATTGAAATTAATAGAGCCCAAAGCTTATACATAGGGTGCAATGCAACATCGTGGACCCGCTGGGACTATTAAATGCAACTTATATATTTTTGGGTTCGGCCAATCAGAAATCGCAATCAGCAGATGGAGAAAGTGAAGCGACATGCAATATGTGAAGGGGTGATGAGTGGACCCGATGATAATTATAGATTCGGGTGTATAGTATTTGAAGTCTGGCTGTATGGTTTGGCTGTAGGTTTTCCCATATATTCCCATGTGTTCCAATAAAGTGTTTTGGTCTGGGTTTTCAAAATAAAATCTAATAGAGTGAATGGTCCACTTTTGAAGAATTGTTAAGCGATTCTTGAATAAAATGAATATTATGGGCAACGAAAATAAATGTTACAGTAGGTTCAGTGGTTTAATAATTATAGTTATTCTGCGTTGCGAGATTAAATATAAATTATGACTGAATGAAAGGATTTTTTGTGGGCATGTTTGTCATATTTCTCATAATCATAACTAATATTAACTATTTCTGCAGGCATGGACCAAGAGAAGAGAGGCAAGTTCGAGTGGACCTGGTAACGAATAAATGTGATTTATATCAAGATGACACCTTTGCACCACTGATGCTGATATTACAAAGACATACTCTACAAGAAAGTGATACAAACCGCCATATTGCATAATGGAGGCATGCTCTATGTCAAGACTAAAGAGGAAGCACTCATGATAGTGTTGATCCATCAAGATGTTATTAGCTCCAAATACACCTTCAATCATGCCAGATGTGGGATGATGAGCACAGTGTCTTCCGCTTCCTTAAGGAAATAATAGGGAATAATGTTTGCTCAATATAGGTGTGAAGAGATGACACACATTCATTATCTTTTAATCAACATCTATTCATTTCCCCAGGAAATGAAGCGCTCTAACATATATTCCCTCTATGTGTCAGCCATTTCACTGATCGATTCTACATCTATATATTTTAATGTGTATATGGAAAAGAGTAGGAAGGTGGAAAGTCGAGGGGGGGGGGAAGATGGAGAATCAGTCTTTTCTGCATAGGTATTACCTCTAGAGATGGGTAGAGGACTTTCTTTTGGGGCAGAACAACTTTTGATTTATTGTGCTAATAAAGAAGAGTATTTGGTTCAAGAAGGAGCCTTTTTCAGATTTATTTTCCTCTTCTTTCATGTGTTTAGAATCATGGTGTTGTTTCTAGCATAAATATCAATGTGTTTTGTTTTCTGCAAATTGATAACGTACAACTTATGGCTAGTCTTGGTTATTTGAATGTAATTCTTTATCATGGTTAACTCATGAATGGTCCCCAATTCGAAACTATATTTAACATCCGTTGCAAGTTTATTTGTAGGAACATGAATGTGCATTCTTGTATGAATAATTAGATTGCAATTAATCCTTAATACAACCTTGTTCATATGTGAACTTAGTATTTGATTCATTTGGACTTGGAATCCATATATGATGTTTAATCTCTTTTATTATGCTCGTGCAAGATAGATTAGAATAGTTAAGATTAGTATAAGTAGGTAGAATTAGTATAGATAGGACTTAACACATATAGGTTGGCTATTTCTTTTGTTGATTTACCTAAAGTTTTCCTCCGGGAGCAATATTTCAACACCTATAATAGTTTACGAGATCCTTTAAAACCTGCTGGAACTAGCCACTCCAAAAGAAAGAAGATCTAATTGGGGCCTGTGATTGGGCGAGTTCCCATTGTTGGCATAACAAAAATATGTCGTGTCAACAAAGTGATGCTAGAAGGAAGGCATAAACCGTTGTCCATGACTTTTCAGGATTTCATCTGTAAATGTTGCACATGGATTCAAAAATATTAATGTATGGATTGTAAAGGTCGAAAAGATCCTTCTGAACATTTGGAAGAGCCTCATTTCGAAGAATCAGAGATCCCTCTAAGTCTCGTGTTTGGGTCACCCAAAGAAGAGAGATTGTGTGAGTATCCTATTACTTAGGAACATCCAGTCAGAGTACTTACTCAGGCTTATGCTCATTCCCTCTCTTAGCTCCCCATCATTCACTTTTTACCTTTGACAACTAAAAGAAGGTCAAAGATCTTTACCATCAGCGAAGAGACATCTTCAATGCCGTCTCTTCAAGATATTGTGCTAGATTCCTTGCAAAGTATCGAGACTCCTTGGGAAGAAATTCCTGAGGATTTCCCCTCTCAAGGTAATCTCTGGCTTGATTTGGAAAATCCTAACAAAGAACGCCTGGAAGAAACCTTCAACCAAAACCTCCCTATCCATAATACGGCTAATGTTCCCCCTCCAAGTGGGAATCCACCTCTATCGCCTCCTCTAGGTGGAAATCCGCCTCTACCACCTCCTCTGAGAGAACTCCCTCCCTGGCTCGCTCAGGATGCTATAGCGGCACCTAGGAAGCAACATACCTTACCCAAGAATGTAGAAAGAGTATTTCCTAATTTTGACCCTGAGTGGGGAGACACTACTGATAACCATATTCACTCTTTCTTCCTAGTTATGCGCATGTTTGGGGTAGCCGATGAAGATGTTGTATGTAGCTTATTCCCTTTTACATTGATTGGTGTAGCCTCCACATGGTACTTTAGCTTGATAATAGGATCGATCACCTCATGGGGTGCCTTTCAACATGCCTTTTTAGAGAAGTTTGGTGATGAAAAAACATCTGCGGCCTTAGTTTTAGAAATATCCCATCTGAAAATGGAAACCAAAGAGAGGCTCAAGGATTTTAGCATCCGGTTCAACACTTTGTTCAACAGAATCTTGGCTAACACTAGACTTACTGATGAGGTACTCATGGAATTCTACATCACTGCTCTCCCTGTCCCTACTGTGATGTGGGTCAAAAGGAGTAATGCACAAACCTTACAGGGTGCAATTGATGAAGCAGTAAAATTCGAGAAGGAAATGATCAGTCTCACAGCATGTCATCATACAATCGAAGAAAAGAAAGCCTCTCAATCATCTAAGAAGAATAATGGGAGTGATAACAAAGTGGATGAGATCAAATAAAAGGATACCATATATGTGTATTATTTGCAACGGATCATTAAGAATTGATGAACACAGTCATCGATATGAAAAGGAACTCTGGAGAAATTACAAATGGGAATGGAGGAGATTATAACAACAGAAAATCCTTCAAACCTTTCTATCGTAAGAAGATAGAAGGTGGTCATGGCCAACTTGCGTTGTCTGCTCCACCCAATGAAGGGATTTTAAATACGGAATAGCTGGCTCTTATAGGATTGCTTCTTACCAAAGAAAAACCTATAGTGGAGCTAGAGCCAGAACAAGAAAATGAGGAAGAATACCAAGTAGAAGAGCCCTTGGATGAGGAATCTCAAATCAATGTATTGTGGGATTTCTATACAAATGAGAACAATGATCACGAAGGATATAGTATGACAGAAATCCACACTAATGAAATCCACACACAAAGTAAAGGGCCACTTGTGGGCATGATGAACCTTTAGACCAGACAAAGAATTGTGTTCATCCTTTGAGGGCATCCGCTCCCAAAGTTCTTATTGAGAAGGGTAAAGCTAGTGGTGATTCCAAGAGTACTCGAGTTGCAAAATATCAAGAGATATATAATACATCTTTGACCGCAATGAAGGTGACTGAAAATGGTAAACTCCCACCTAAGAATGACAAAACTAGTATGTTTATTGTGCCCTAACCTGTTTATAACATTGATTACAACATTGTGGATGATCTTAAGAAATCTTGAGCTAATATCACATACTTCGATTTGCTAAAATTAATGCAGCAAAGAGATCTTCTCTTGAAAGCTATCAATGAATGGAATTGCAAATCTCCCACCATTCCGAGCAACCAAAACCAAGAAGTTAGCATCCAAAACTGTTAGTACCCCCAGTAAAGACAAAACACCATCAGCTATGGAAGCCACTTTGTCAAAAATGAATCGAACCCCCCAAGATGTTATTGTGGCCATGATAAGAAGGAAATCAAAATCCATCACTCCACCTTTCCTTAGCACATTTGAGATCTTCGACATGAACGTACATAATATCTTGGTAGATTCCAGTGCCTCTTCCACTGTTATGCCTTACGCTGTTGCTAAAAGACTTCACACGATACCCGAGAAAAATGGAACTTGAACTATGCAATTGGATAGAACGAATGTGAAATTAATTGGAGAATTAAAAGATGTGTTGATTCGAATGGCTACCAAACCACAATACACACAAGTCATTGACATAGTGGTAATCGACATACTCGAGGCTTATGGAATGCCTCTTAGTAGGAACTGGTCAACAAAAATGAATAGATATTTCTCAACTGATTGGTCCCATATCCTGCTGCCTCAAAAAGGAAAAGGTGATATGCTGAGAGTTGATCAAGAAAGATACATGAAGTATGTGGTGATGGAACTAAACGGCCCTAATGAACTAGTAATGTTTACCAACTCTATCCTTGGGAATTATAGTTTTGACATTTGTGCCATCGAAACCTATTTCAGAGAATTCCATGTAGAGACAGCTGAAGAAACTATGACAAACACACAGTTGGAAGCTCTCCCTCGTAGTTCAATTGATGAGCCAGCCTGTAATATAGTAGATGATAGAACCAATCTCGTAGGAAGCAATTCATTTAATTTAACATTAGATTCTATTTTTTGGACACTCTACTTTGATGGCTCTAACTACCTTGAAGGTACAGGTGTTGGGAGCATTGTCATTGACCTGCAAGGGAACCAACAACTGATGGCCAGCCAGTTGGAGTTTGAGTGCACCAACAACACGGCAAAATATGAAGGCTTGCTGCAAGGCCTGAAAAAATCCACAGATATGAAGGTAAAAAAATCTTAAATTTTTTGGTGACTCATAGATAATTGTGGACCAGGTAAGGAAAAGGATCCACTGCAATTCGCCACATTGGTAAGATACCAACATCAGGTATGGAGCTTAATTGACAATTTTGATTCTTTTAATATCACATACATACCTCGAGGGAAAAACTAAGATGCTGATCTGATGGCTCGTATGGTTGTGAAACTTTTTCCTGAACTTAGACTAAACAAGAATAAATGTTACGTTGAATTGGTTTTCAGACCATCTTTGCTTGATAACATCTCAAATTGGCAAGTGTTCGAAGGTGATGAGCAAATCCTTGAGTTCCTGCATGGCGAAAAAACATTCAAAAACATAGTCATTGATGAAAAATAGCATGACAAGCTTATGAATGACAATGAAGATGAGGAAAAAGAGTAGCTCAATATAATTCCAAAGTCAGTTGTCAAGATGGAGCACTTGTATGACCTACATGATACATTTAAGAAGCTGACTAACTGCAAAATGCATAGCTCATCCATGAAGTATGAATCGGTCAACCTTGGAACTAAAGAAGACCAAAATATTGTTAATTTGGGCTTGGAATGCTCTACACGAGAACAGGATGCATTTTCTCAGCTATTTAATAAGTACAAGGACATCTTTTTATGGACATATGGTTACCTAAAAACCTTCAATACTAGCGTTATGCAAGATGTGATTCCATTGGAGAAGGATGTTAGGCCACACCAACAAAAGCTCTGCAAGATGCATCCAACCCTGGAACCGTTGGTGAAGAAATAATTAAACAAAATTCTCGATGCCAAAATCATTTTTCCTATCAGGTACAGCCATTGGGTAGCCAATCTCATGCCAGTAAGAAAGAAAAATGGAGACATCAGGTTATGTACCGATTTTAGAAACCTGAAAAAAGCATCGCAGAAATATAACTATCTTGTCCCTCTGTTAGATCCCTATAATACTAGTGATTCCCCCATTAATATTGTATTTGTATCCCTTATTAATATTGTTGTGCCCCTATTGTCCCCATATTGTTATTACTATGCCCCATAGAATCCCCCTATTGTTATTTTTGTG